>JASDQU011246729.1:8306-25639 GCA_032191745.1 Picea mariana | reverse complement strand
ATAATACTTCTTGAGGTAGATCCCATTTCTAGGCTCCGCCAAAGCATTCCCTTCAAAATCAACCAAACTATAAGCGCCCTGTTTTAATACCTCTTTTATGATGAAGGGTCCGAAACACATGGGTTTAAAATTTCCTGCCCCCAGGGGGTCCTTGTCTTGGTCGTAGACCAGGACAAGGTCGCCCTCAGAGAAAATGTGAGGATGAACGGACCTATCATATTGACACTTGACCTTATGTTTGTGAGCCTTGTTGGCCAGGGCCGCATCGCGACGCTGCTCATTGAGTTTCTCACGGTGTACTAACCATTCTTCAAGTGGAGAAGTGTCTGGCAATAATTGTACTGCCAATTTTAGAGATGGGATATGACATTCGATGGGCAAGACTGCCTTCAGTCCGTAAATGAGTTTAAAAGGCGAGAAACCGGTTTCAGTCTTAACAGATGTTCGGTAAGCCCATAATGCCGAGTATAACATCAAATGCCAATTTGACTTGGCTGAGTTGATAGTTTGTTGTAGAATAGTCTTAAGGGTTTTGTTTACAGCTTCCACCTGCCCATTGGCTTCGGGGTAGTAAGGTGATGAATGCTCCTGCCGTAACCCAAGCTTTGATGTTAATTCGGTCATCATTTGGTTCTGAAAGTGACAGCCATGGTCAGTGACAATCTCTCTCGGGACGCTGAACCTTGCTATGATCTGGTTGAATAAGAAGAGAGCTGCAGTCTCTCCATCATCTTTAAACATTGGCATAGCTTCGACCCACTTAGTGAAGTAGTCGACAGCTACGATGATATAGTGGTGCCCCCTTGCTAACAGGGGGTTGCATGTAGTGTAATCAATCCCCTACTTAGTGAAGGGGCCAACTGTGATGACAAGAAACATAGGAGCGGGATGTGCCCTCATCTTTCGAGAGAAGATTTGGCACGGATGGCACTTCTTGACCGATTCGATACAATCTTTGATAAGTGTCAGCCAGACGTAACCTGCTCGTAGAATCTTTTGGGTTTTTGCCAACCCAGATAAATGACCGCCACAAGCTCCAGTATGGAAATCGTTGAGCACGATGATGGCCTCCTCATGAGTGAGACATCGACGTAAGATACAGTCTACACCTCTCCGATACAACGTATCATCGAGTATGAGATAATTCTTAGCCTGATGGCGTATCTGCCGATGCTCGTCACGAGAAGCAGAGGTGGGGAATTTCAAAGTCTGGAAATAGATAAGTATATCTCCGTACTAGGGGTTTGAAGATGTAATCAAAAACATATCTCCCTGGATAGGCGATTCCTCAGGCACAACGTCACCTGACTCAACTGGAGTTCCGAAATAAGCCTTACGAAGACCAATGACTTCTTGGACTTTGCTGAAATGAAGTCTAAGTCAAATTCTTGGAGGATGAATATCCATCTACTAATTTTTCCGCCTATTACTCATCGTGTCAACATGTACTGGAATGGATTCACGACAACAATGATGGTGGTCTTGCAAAATAGAACATAGTGACGGAACCGTTGAACAGCATGAACTGCTACCAACGCAAGTTTTTCGATATGAGAATAATTGAGTTCTGATCCTACGAGGCCTCGACTCAGGTAATAGATCATGTATTCTGAGAACGAATCATCTTCCTGAACTAAAACCATGCCAATGGTTGACTCTGCGGCAGCCAAATATAATAAGAAATCTTTGTTATAGCTAGGTGGTCGTAGCAGAGGTGCGGTTGTGAGGGCATGTTTTAATGTGTCGAAAGAGCGTTGAGCAGCTTCGTCCCAAAAAAAAGGAATGTCTTTCTTTAGTAAACGCATAAATCCCTTGGTGATTTCGGCATAGTTGGCGATGAAGCGTCGTAAGAAGTTCACCTTGCCTTGTAGACTCTGAAGTTGTAGGATTGTGCGTGGGGGGGGCAACTAGATTATTGCCTCCACCTTAAGAGGATCGACCATGATCCCTGTTGTTGATACAATGAAACCTAACAAGCATCCTAACGTTACGCAGAAGCTGCACTTGTTTGCATTCAAGTGAATCCTAAAGTAGCGACAGCGTTCGAAGATTAGTCTTAGGTGTGTGGGATGATCCGTTCGCTTGCGAGAGCATGATGCTAAATCATCTAGATAGGCCTCGACTATATGCTTGAGTTCATGAAAAGAAAAAGACATGGCCCGCTGGAATGTGGCTCCAGCATTTTTAAGGCCAAAAGGCATCTTACGATATGTGAATGTACCCCATGGACAAATGAATGTCGTTTTGTGTTGGTCTTCAGGTTTGATTTGGATTTGACTATATCCCGAAAAACCATCCATGAAAGAAAAGGCTTCACAAACGGCACATTCATCAATGATCTGGTCAATGAATGGTGTTGGAAAATTATCTTTGGGACATGCCTTGTTCAAATCACGGAAATCGGTACATACATGAATCGTGCCTTGTTTTTTATTTACTGGCACAGGATTTGACACCCATTGAGTCAAATGGATAGGATAAATAAAACCTGCCTTTAGCAATTTATCAACCGCAATCTTGATGGTTGCTACTTTCTTGGGATTGACTGGACGAAGTTTTTGTCGAACAGGCTTGGCATCAGGATACGTTGTGATTTCATGTTAAACTATTTTCGGATCGATACCTGACATTTCCTCATAAGACCAAGCAAAAACGTCGTGGAATTCTTTGAAAAGATCTGTGTAAATCTGAATTTCTTTGGGGGAGCAACCCGCTCCGACAAAGACATTCTCCACGATGCCAAGGTTTCGGAAGATGTTGATGGGTATAGTTTCAGCGATAGTCGCCATATTTCCCTCAGCATAAATTTCCTGCGTCGCTAAGAGATTAATAAGACATGGTTGATCTCCCATCATGATAACGGTGAATTCTCCTGCTTCGATTCGGCTAAACTCTGGGAGAAAATATGATCTGTGATGAAGATCTTCCCAAGGTTTATCCAGAATAGTCATTGCTTCGATTACCGCTTCGTCAGAAGGCAAGACTAAGTCTAACGAATAGACATTAGGGAGAGAACCCTGAGCCCAAATAGGCTCTAGAATTGGATCTAACTCTTGTGCAAGAGTCAGATCAGGGTTAGCTGAAGCTTGCTGGACTAAAGAGTACACTACCTCAGTGGCAGACAAGGGCATGGACATGCCTGGGTGCTCTGTCTCATCCATCGTGGCTAATGGGGAAGGAAGAATCCAAGGATCCTCAAAGTAAGTCATGCAGAACGACGAAACTTGAAAAATCTCAACCTTATGGTGGTTAGATATAAATTTGATATCATTGTGAGGAGGTGGGTAATCGAAGGTACCCATAAAGGATGGGCACAAACCAACTCCTACGTTAACGACACCTGGTTGAGGATTATCAATCATCAGGACCGTGGATGCCCCCAAAGCTGGGTCAGGTCTGGAGAAAGACAGTTGATCGATGGTCACTATCCGACCCTCGTGTGGAAATAACAAGACTCGAAAAACTGTAGCAACCACAGCTTGCATAGCATAAGTCCAACTCTATCCTAACAGGGGGTTATAGTCGAGTGGAGCATCGACTACCTCAACTTCGACACACACGATTTTCCCTCCTAACTGCACAGGGAAAGAAGAAACGATGCCATGTGGTCGGAATGAACGACCATCGAAAGTAGTGAGGAGAGTAGGTGATGGAGACAAAACAGGCTGGCCAATGGCCTTCCAGCATGCTAACGACATAACGCATGTTGAGGCACCCTCATTGACCACCATGCGGAAGATATTCTGAGTAAAAGTTTTTGTGGGATGAGCCACTACTATATGAAATGCTACGTGGTAAGGCAGACGAGGTTTTAAGTCGGTTGTATCCAACATGATGGTGCCCGGATTACAAGTCTCAGTAGAGCCCAAAGTGGTTAACAAGGCTTTCCTCTGAGCAGGGCAGCTTTGGAGGACCTTCAAAGCAGACATCACACAAGGGGTTTGTGATAAATCCTCCACCACAGAGTAATTTTGGGCGGCCCTTGTGTTTGGGTTGTGAGAAGATTTTTTAAATGCACCTTTTGGAATGCGTGTCATTGTTTCTCCCAACATCTTCTCAATCTATAGAGGAAGAGATGGGAGATCAACTTCTTTAACCTTCTCAGAAACGCTTGGTTTACTATAGTCGTGTGCTCTAGTTGATATGAAACAATCACCCCTAACCATATATACGTTTGCGGATGAGGGATTGTTTGGAGGTAGTCCAGTTTCTTGGCTGCCCCCTTCTGTGCTTGTAGAGGCTTGAGTTAGATTTTGCCCATGTTGAAAGGGATTAGTCAACACTGCTTGTTGTTGCTGTGTGACAAACTTTTGGGCCTTTGGAAGTCGAGGAAAAAGATGGGTCGGGTGGTCTTCCGTGCATAAGTTGCATGGACACCTCACCTTTCGGTTTTCCGTGTTGTCCCCGCCAACATTATCAGTGGGTTTTTTATCCCCCTTACCCTTCTTTCATTGTTTTTTCTTCCCTTCAGGTTCTTGGGGTTCCTTTGGGTTAGTCAACTGCACGGTGTGTACTTTTGACCTTTGGGTAGGGGGAGAAACCAAAGCAGTAGTTTGGTTGGCCGTTGTGTGTTGTATGGATAACTGTTGCAACTGTTTTGTCAATTGCTTGGTGGGATTGGTTTGTGCTGAACCAACAATACCATCGGCATGTGGTCCAGCTCTCTGTCTAGTTTTATCCAGTATCGAACGTGGCGCATCTGGAAAGATGTTGTATAATAAACCAGACTGAGAATAGATGAGCTCAAACTATTGAGCCCTCATGATGGCATCTTCCTCAAAGAAAAATCTAAATGTCATGATGTCTTTGGATAACTACGGGACCAAAGACTTAAGGAACCACTCAAGCAGGAATGCTGGTGGGACTGGTACCTTGATTAAAATCTTCCGGCATCTCCACTCTCGGATATGATCAGAGATATGGTCCGTTGTTGTCTGTTCAAAATTAGCGAGCAACTATGTGCCAGTGTCGTATCTCACAGGTAACTGGAAATGGTTAAGGAAGTCCATCGCCAGTTCGCCAAAAGAAGAGTAGCTTGAGCGATCGAGCTTGATGTACCATTTCGTGGTACTCCCAATAAGAGTACATTGAAACAATCGCAATTGTATGGAGTCATCTTTCAATTAGTTAGATGAGCACCAAAGATGAAAGATAGTCACATGATCACCTTGATCTTCATTAGGCTTAGCCTAGAACTTTGGAATGTCCGAAGGCAACTTCGTCGGCATAGGAGGCCAACGTGCATTGTGACAAATAGGATCATTTAACAACCTTGTCAAATCTGGCAAGTGTAAAGTCGCCAGGAATGGTAGTTTAGGTTGTTGCTGATAACCTGGGAAAAAGGGTCCTGGAGTTTGACTGGCACCAGGTTGCCAGGAAAAGTTTGGCTACTGGCCTAGATTCTGGTAGAAACCATGGCCCTGACTAGCGTAAGGATTTTGCATCTGTGGAGACATCATCAGTTGATTTCCCAAGAAGGACATAGAGTGTTGGGCATGCATTGTATTCGAAGGAATTTGGGAAGGATTACCCCATACCGGTCCTACAGGGAGAGGCATAGTAGTCTGTCCGGGGTTCCATTGACTGTGGAAAGAATTACCCTAGAACGACATTCCAGAGGAGAGAACGGATCCTTTTCCTGAATTCCAAGGTCCTGCTATGTGTGCCCCCTGTGCAAGAATAGTACCCTGCGCAGGAGTAGATTGTCCAAAAATGGGGTTGCCCCCAGTCGGGAAAGTGGCTGACGAGAAAGTGTTGTTACCAAATGTTTTGTTCCAAGAAAACAGTGTCGAACCTACCGACATACTGTGCAAAGGTGGTCCCTGACTCCCCGCTCCAAATAAACTATTGTGTGTAGGTTGCCCGGTGGATTGCTGATGTGGACCACCAAGCGAAGGGGATGAAGGAGGGATATGACCTCCTGCATAAGGAAAAGTGTTAAAAGGGACAGGAGTGCCCCCAAGGTGACCTTGCAGAGGAGTGCTAGAGCTCCCTGCCCCCAGACCCAAAGTCTGTAAAGTGGAGTAGGTTAATACAGGAATTGTACTTGAACTAGGCATACCGTATGAGAACTGAGGGCCTGTCGCACTAGGTGTGAACAAGGTTGGTGCCACCGCCATAGACGGGTTCGGTCCACTGTGCAACGTAGTTGCGGCTGAGACCATGGTGGCTCTGACCGATGACGGTAAGTTAGGAGATGACTCTCCTGTGGTGGAAACTGTGGTGGGAATTGAAGAATTCCCAGAAGGAGTAACAACATTTGTTTCCATTGCTGTGTGAGGCACTGTCTAGCATTCGTGAAATTGGATTGGTACAATAAACGGTGCCAAGATATCAGTGGTTGGGGTTTCAACCGAGCCAACAATGATTGCTTCAAGGTCCAAAATGGTTCATTCCTCCGAGAGTTGTTCGAGCACAAAGGTTTGTAACCCGGTCACTTCAAAAGACCCGTGTTGGTCTAGCTTCTGCCTTAATGGTGGCAGGGGTGGCTCCAGTGTAACCGGCGACAGGCCAAGAAGACTTCGTGACTGGCGGAGCTCGGGATCCTCCACTTTGTGAGAAAATCCAAGACACACTAAGGTATTTTAAACGTTCAAAAGTAACACACACTAAAAAAGAATCCCCTAAGAGATAAGACAAGCAATCACTAAACTATTTGGAAGAACAGTTACAACAACCAACATTAGAGCAACTTACCAGTGCAAGTGCAACTCGAACACGGAAGCACCCTCCGGTTATACTCTGCAAATCGTGCCCTGATGTCTATCCTAGGTAACGCGGTATACCCCCGCAGTCACCTGTGTATGTCCCTAAAAATATTGGCAACTAGGTTTCCAGCACGCGAACAGTCTCCAAGCGAGTACAGTCGAAATTCGGGTAGACCACAATGAGCAGGGTATCGAGCCCGAAACCTGTCAAGGGTATCGAGAGAAAATGGTCCAGAAGACAACTGAGGACCTCGAACGGATTTGAGACCCACGAAGCTCGTGGAAAATGCAAACGATGGAATCCCAAAACAAGCCCTCTATATGTGTTCTCCACTACGATTGGTCCGGCTTTGGAGGGGTTATCTTTGCTACCTTTCCGCACGCAACCTCGTGTTTATCCCCTATGTTAGAAGGCGGTCCCAGATAACTTCCACGAAACTGGACTTAGACACTCCCTATCTCATACTCTAATGTTTGGTTTTGAATGGCCTTGAAGAGTTTCCTCTCCAACCTAATCCAAGGCCCTAGTCCTGAACTAGTTTGTGAACCCTACAAACATAAAAGTCTAGTAGATTTTAAAATTAGCATTGCTTTTATGGCTTTGTCTTACATCAAGGGGTATGAGGGTGAAACTGATGATGTGTAAAAGACAAAAGAAAAAAATAAATGAAAAAGATGGAAACAAAAAAACTTTTATTGAATGCAAAATTTCAACAACTTTTCACAAAGAAAGATTTTTAATTTTTCTAAGATTTTGGACAACAAACTCAAAGAAATTTCACTCGACTACAAGCTACTTATGATCTAAGTGAACTGCAAAAACTTACGAAATAAAAGACTTTTCCCTAGCTAATGATGCAGAAACACACTCTTCAACCAAAGAAGAAAATGCAAAGAGATTTTTTTTTATTTTTTTTTAAGTGCTAGTAAAGCAAGAAAGGGAAAATACCGACAAGCAAAAAACCAAGAAAATCAATTCTAGCTTAAAGTGCAGATCGAAAAGAATCAGATTAAAGAATCACACAATGGCAATTGAAAAAACAATGACTCTCACGCTTGTCTAAAAACCATAAAAAAAATAAAAATAAAAAAATATTATATTTTTCTGTCAACTATTAACTGAGAAAAAGTAGGCTAAGGGTAAGATGAATCCTAAGCTACTAATTGTTCAAACATAGATTCAAACACCTGAGAGGAATACTTCTTATCAAAGGAGGGGATGACTGCCCCACCTTGAACAAAAAGTAGCCTGTACAAGCACACGACTGCCACTCAAATAGCACGCGTGCAAATGCGTGTTGAACATAGACAGAGGGTGTGTACACATGGGCTGACCTTGTACAGGCCACGTGTATATCTAAACTCTAAGAAAAAATATGAAAACAGACAGACAAGACTAGGAAGAGGCCTCTGGTATTGATAACCAGGATCCCTTGAAGGCTTGTATACTCTTTCTAACAGAAAAACAAATAATGCAAAGAAAAATAATAAGGCAAAAAAAAAAACAATCCGAGATAGGACTGTTAGCAAACAAGACTCAGACAGGATTCCAGAAAACCCCCTGAGAATGTGTGATTCTGACAGGGAAGAGGAGGAATTCCTCTAAGGTTCTCTAAAATCCTACACGCTATTGCTATCTCTACAGCTAGCGTTCACACGCAGGCTATCAGAGGATAGGGCATAGGTACACGCATTCAAGCCTTATGCAGGCTGCGTGTACCTCTGTGTGTCCCAAAAAATACAGTCAAGCAAAAGTCAGGGAAAGCTGGTATGGAAAACCAGACTCCCTGCTAGCTCAGTCCTTACAAAAAAAGAAAAGATAGGCAAAGAAAAAATATAAAACCTAGTCTTTAAACTACCCAAAAAACTTAAATAAATCCAGGAACCCTAAAGATTATTCTCCCCAGTACGGTCGCCAATTCTGTTGTTGGGAAAAACACCCTACAGACTAGCAAATAGAGTTCAGACTCTGCATGCAGATTTGACCGAATAGAAACTACTTTTTTACCTACATCCCAAGATTTAAATCCCCTTTTCTCAGTAAATGCATTGAAAGGACCACCTACCTTATTACCGGCGTTCGATGTCAATCCTCCGTTGTGCTTGATTTTTTGTTCGCAATGCTCCTTCCAAAGATGACCTGCACTGAAGACAAACAACGACTATGCATGCATGCTACTTCTATACTCAAGGGTTAGAAATCAAACATAAACTAATCAAACCATAGATAGTTCATGAATTGGGACAGGAAAATCATTCTCTTTATTACTTAAAGTGAGTCAACTTACAAAAGTTGAGACCGACCACCGCTCCTTGAACCTGATCCTGGGCACCTCTTCTTCTGTCCTTCAACTGATTTGCATTAAATCTCCTTTGGCATGAGGAAAGGCTAAAGGGTTGGGACAATGGAATATGTAAATGGGCAGAGTTTCTTTGCTATATTTTTTCCTCCTCCAAATGGTACCCCTACCCCTTCTTTTATAGGCCAGAAGGAGCTGGGTTTTTGGACGAACCCTCGGCCATGCATGGCCGGGAGTTTCAATTAACTCACCCATAGCTTTTTGTTCTGTTGGCAACTTTCCTTTTTTTGTGCTTTTGTAGGTACACGCTGGTTGTTGTGAGTCAGCCAGCGTGTACACGCATGCAGTAATGGGTTAGAGCATGTGGGCCTTTACACAAGAGGATTTTCAAAGAGTTGTTCAGAAAAATTTTGGCAAAGAAGGGATATGAGTTGGCCTGATGTTAGGTAAGCACATGTGGTGAAATTTAGGGTTATAACACATGGCTTCTTGAGTAGAGGACCAACATCACGACTATCATCCTGGTTGTCCTCATCCATTGGAGCAAATGTGTCTTGGATCAATCTATGTATCTCATCTTCCTGATTTGTATCACTAATGTTATCTTCATCCATATAATCATTAATAACTTGATCAACAGCTTCAATATTCTAATCTCGAAGTTCATCCCCCTATAAAGGAGTATTTCTGCTAGTACTTGGAAAATAACTCTCTAGAGGTCGACATTTTGGGGGCATTGTCTATATATTTAAAAACAACGTAGTAAAGTTAGTGTGTATAGAAAATAAAAATAAAAACGATAAGAAATATTACTAAAATTCATGACATGATGACTATTACAGAGAATACATTAAATATTGAATAACCTCTTACCAAGGGATGATACTCATAACCCCCTTCGGTGTTCCCCTTCTCCCTACAATTTATTTCAGTTGTTGTTATTAAAAGTCTTCTTCTTTTCAAGCCCCTGCAATCATAGCAAGGGCAATAAAACTTTCCATCACCCCTCACCTCTAATGTCGCTCTAAATTGAGTAAGCTTCCTGTCATTTTCATTCATAGTGACAAATCCTTGTACTAACAAGTAATTGTCTTACCTACACCATACCAAACAGTGAGTTGTCAATTTTTTATATTTTAGCTACTTCTTCATGATATTTTAGCTACTCCTTTCGATTATGATATGTTTATTTATAGTGACCTACAATTCTCACAATTATTTTTTCTATGACATTTTGACATTTTATTATTATTATTATTATCGATTAACTATTAAGATCGATATGCTTCAATTTGTAGTTTAGAGTAGTGTGTATTGAATCACCATGGAAAATAATTACACATCATTTAACGAAAGTGGTCAAAATTTCTCAAACTTGAATCACTTGACACCATACACTAACCTCTAAGTTGTTATGTAGAGAAAATGCCAATCTTTGAAATTCACCACTAAAAAAAGAATTCCATCCACTTGTCATCCATAATTGGGTTTGGTTAGTTTAAATTATGACGTGTTGATTTGCAACTACTTACAATTGTCACAATTTTATGCTACTTACAGTGGTTAAGATTTTATTTTCTAAGACACTTTGGCATGTTCTTATTTTTCATCGTCTAACTAGTAGATTTCATCATGTTATCATAGATTTCATCATGAAATTTTTATATTTTAGCTACTCCTTATTAATAATGTATAAAAAAATTACATCAACTACAAACTAGAGTTAATCACTACATCTAGAATTGCGTGTGATTATAAAAAATTGAGAGAAACAACATCACATACAAATACAATGTTATATGACTAACCTAACCTAATACTAGAATAAAAATATGAAATAAATTTGTTAGGCACAACATCATGGAAACAAAAAAGTTAGAGAGTGATGCAACCCCCCCCTTCTACCCTAAGGGTTGTTTGAACTCACGGTCAAGGATCGTTCAAGATACTGAGTCAAATCAACTCTTTGGGTCCCTGCGGGTACCCAAAGCCACTATACATAGGCCCTTTTTCTCATAAGTGACCACAGGCTATGACCATGGAGCATCCCCTTCACGATTTTGGGCTTCGGGGATATCCCGATCTCTGGCTTCAGCTCCTTCCGAAGGGCTCTCTTTCGAATTTCTGAATCTCTTTCACGTGTCTCCTTAGATTTGATGACCCAACTATGTTTCGGGTTTCGTGACTTTGTGAAACTCCTATTCACTTCACACACAAACCTTCGGCCTTCTGAATTTTGGATTTCCTAATCCGTTGCCACATGTCCTCTACACAGCCAATGATTGAGATTACTTCATGACTTTGTGAGTTTATGACTCTGCTCTTACAACACCTCCAAACTTCCCGAACCACGAAGTGTTAAAATGATTTACGGCCAACCTCCTCTCAATTCTCCCAGATATGACGGTCTGGAACTATCTCACCTTCCTCTGAAATGGATCTGGTTCATAGATTTTAGGTAACCTTAAAGGGTTCTTCCCTTTGAATATTTCTCACCTCTCTCCCTCCTAAGCTTATATTTCCTCGACTTTCTTTGTTCCTCTAACGCCTTCTTCGACACTTAGTTGAATTTTCATCCTGTGCATGCCTTGCAATAGGTTCTCCTCCACAACTCAATTTATTTGTGGATGATTCTGCACACTTTGCGACTATTCTCCAACCACTTCTCTACGACTAAATTCACACTACTTCTCTTGAGCTTATGAGTCTAAGACTCTGTCATGCACGCATTGTGGAAGAACTTCCTTCAGTATTGACCACTGAAGGATGACCTTGCACTCCTTGCAACAATTCTTTTACACTCGCTTGTTCCTCCTGAACAATATAACTCTGAGCATAATTCCTCCTACACGCCAACTTCAACTATCCCAGCTTAACCTCTGAGTCAAAACAGATTCTCTCATGCACTCCTTGCAGATGCATATGCACTCTTTGAATATATAAGTTTCATGTTACCTCTTCTGAGCTTCGACTCGAAACATACTCAGTCACGCACACCTCATGGATGCTATGCACACCTTGCACTCGCTCATAGAAGAGAAACAATTGAAACTTATTCAATCTTCACAGTGAATCATAATCATACATTCAACCATGTAAATGCATTCATGAACCATACGAGCAATAGATAACAGAGAATTTCAAATAAGCAGAAATTCTACCATTCATTCATCTAGATAGACACACCAACACCATACATTTGGGACAATACTCCTTTGTTATATTCATTCGTCAATCATATACATGGGCTCATAGACTTTTCTTCAACACTCTACAACATATACAATAGATTCAACAACTGATCTACAAATAGAGAGCCAACAACAACCAACCATCTCTACTAGGCAACAATACAAAACTTTATACAAGAGGGGCTCTTCGAGTCTTTCCCTCCAACTACTCTAGGCTATCCTATCGAAATAAAATCTTTCAACTACTTAATATTTATTACAATAAATATTCGAGTCAAACAAATAAGAGAGAGAGCTCTAGATCTATACTGCAATCTTTAAAATTAAATAAAAATGCATTCCCTCATCGATCTTATGCGATGGCTCAACCTCCAAGCATCAAATATGTTCATGAATCAAAATATTTTCCAGATATTACATTAATACCCCAACTTTGGAATTCAAAATTTCTTCAAAATACGTGTTAGGGCGCCCAGCTTTCCTCCACCTCACGTTTTACTGGCGATGCTCCTGCATCATACTCCTCTGGCTGAAAAATTCATGGACTCATGTCTATGAGCTCCTACACCTACCTTCCATTCTTTTGGATTTCTGCTTTACCGACCCAACTGACGTCTTCTATTGGGTGTCCTTTCCACTTTACTAAATACTCAAAATATGTTTTCCTTCAGGTCTTCTTACCAAACCATCGATCCACAATCTTCTTCATCTGCGGCTGCTCTGCTACAAGAATTTGCTTTTCCCACTGAATCTTTTCTCGATTTTCCAACCCTTTGGTTCCATCTTCCCTGTAAGGATACAGGTCTGCAATGTTGAATATGGGAAATATACCCACATCCTCTAGCAGTTCTATTTCATAATCATTCTCACCAAATATTCTTAGGATTTTGCACGGTCCTATCTTCTTCAGATTCAACTTGTTATATGTTCCCCTTGGAAACCTATCCTTCCTTAAATGTTCTAGAACTTGATCTCCAAATTCAAATTGAATTTTCCTCCTATGCTGATCAACTTTGTGCTTATACTCATTGCTGCTCTTCTGCAACTGTTGCTTAATCTGATCATGGAGCTTCTACATTTTTGCAGCAAAGTCTTTGGCTCCAACACTCCTAAAATCGTTCTGCTCCAGGTCTCTTAACTTTGACACTCCCCTTGGATTCATTCCATACACTATTTGAAATGGAATCTTCCCAGTACTTCTGTTTACTGAGCCATTGTATGCAAACTCCGCTTGTCCTAGAATTTAATCCCACTGGCTATGACGTTCAATGATAAAACTTCTTAACAAATATCTTAAACTTTGATTCACCACTTTGGTCTATCCATCTGTTTGCGGGTGATATGCAGAACTAAAGGATAGGTTTTTCCCCAGCTTCTTCCACAACGTTCTCCAGAAATGACCAATAAATTTGGTGTCCCTGTCTAAAATAATACTCCTAGGCAATCCATGGAGTCTCACAACCTCTTTGAAAAATAAATTGGCAACGTCTGTTGCATCACTGGTCTTTTGACATGGGTTAAAGTGTGCCATCTTCAAAAATCTATCAACTACCACAAATATGGAATCACTTCCTCTATGTGTTCTTGGAAATCCTAACATGAAATCCATGCTTATTGCATCCCAAGGCCTCTCTGGAATAGGAAATGGTTGATACAACCCAATGTTCTATTTCTTCCCTTTCACATACTAACAAATCTTACATCTGTTCACGAACCTCTTTACTTCTACCCTCATACCTGGCCAATAATACGAACCGTTCAACTATGAAAACTTTTTTTCATGGCTGAAATGTCTGGCTAGACCTCCGTTATGTTTCTCCTTCAATGGGATTTCCCTCATTGAGCATTTTGGTATGCACAACTGGCAAACTTTGAACAACAACCCATCTTGAATCAAATACTCAACCCATTGACTTCTGTCCCTGAGCATGGGATTTGTGCATGCTTCATATGCTTCTTTGAAATCTGGATCACTATGATACATTTCCTTAAGGTGTTCAAACCCCAAGGTTTTCACTTGAAATTCCTGCAGAATCAAACTTCTCCTACTCAATGCATTAGTAACCCTATTAGCATTACCAGAAATATGTTTAATTACAAAAGTGAAATTTTGCATAAATTTTATCCACTTAGTGTGTCTCTGGTTTAATTTCTCCCGTTTGATTATGAATTGTAAAGCTTGATTATTGCTATACAAAACAAACTCCTTTGGTACAAGATATTGCCTCCATTTCTTCAAAGAATGAGTTATGGAATAAAACTCTTTATCATAAGTGGATTACTTCTTCTTAGTATCGTTCAGCTTCTCGCTAAAATATGCAACAGGTCTATTATCTTGGCTTAATACCGATCCAATTGCAACTTCACTCGCATCACATCTCACTTGAAATGTCTTCCTGCAATTCGGTAAAACCATAATCAGTTCTTTTGTTATATTTTCCTTCAATATATTGAATCCCTTCTCAACCTCTTCTATCCATTTGAAAGACTTGTGTCTTTTCTTCACTGTATCCATCATTTGAGCACCAATCCCGCTAAAATTTATAATGAACTTCCGATAGAAACTTTATAATCCATGGAAGCTTCTCACCTCGAAGATATTCCTTGGTGATGGCCATTCTCTGATTGCTTTCACCTTTTCGGTATCCATCTTCAATTCATTCGAAGAAATCACAAAACCCAAATATATGAGATTTGTCTTCATGAAAGAGGACTTTTTCAAATTAATCAATAGCTTCTCTTGCTGCAGCCTCTTCATTGCCAATGTTAAATGTCTCAAATCCTCTTCTTTAGTCTTGCTAAAGACCAATATATCATCCAGATATACAATCACAAACTTGCGAATGAAATATTTTAACACTTCATTCATCAATCTCATGAAATTACTTGGGGAATTTGTTAAGCCAAATGGCATAACAAGCCATTCATAAAATCCCTCATTTGTCTTGAATGTTGTTTTCCATTCATCACCTTCTCTCATCCTTATCTGGTGATATCCACTTTTCAAATCTATCTTTGAAAAATAGTTCACTCCACTTAAACAATCCATCAAGTCATCTATCCTTGGCAATGGAAATATGTACTTTATGGTGATGTTGTTATAGCCCTTGAGTATGTACACATTCTCCATCCTCTATCCTTCTTTTAACTCAATACAATTGGCATTGCACATAGACTCAAGCTTTCTCTAACCAATCCTTTGTCTAACAGATCTTGAACATGTATTTTCACCTCCTCATTCTCTTGAGGTGTCAACCTGTACGCGGCTTTGTTCGGAAGGCTTGCTCCTAGTATCAAATAAATATTATGGTTGATACTTTTGATAGGTGGCAATGAGCTTAGCAACTCATTCACTACTATATCAAGAAAATTCTCTAACAATTCCTAAATTTCCTCAAGAAAATATTCCATAGAAGTACTTGTAAGGATAACTCTCAGCTTCCTTACTACAACAAATTGCTTCTCTTGTTCCTTCTTAACTTCATTCAGGAGTTCCTTCCCACTCATGAGAAGTATGCTCATCTTGGCTTCATCCTTCACTTTCTTCTCTTCAATCGGCAGCAACATGTGTGTCCTACCATTCTTCTCCAAAGTGTAGGTATTTTTTCTCCCATCATGAATGACATTTCTATCATACTGCCATGGTCTTCCCAAAAAAGCATGACATACATCCATGGGAATCACATCAGAGAGGATTTCATCCCTATATCCACCTATTTTAAATTAAACAAGGCATTGTTTACTTATTGTTACCTGGTGATCTTTCTACAACCATGAGACTTTGTATGGCGTCGTATGTGCAGTCGTCTCCATATCCAATTTCTCCACCATCTCTGTGGATACTAAGTTGTCAGTGCTCCCACTGTCAATTATTACCTTGCAAACTCTATCCTTAGTCTTTCAAGTTGTCCTGAACAAATTTTTCCTCTGCACTGGCTCTTCAATATCTGGCTCTTACTTCAAAAGAACCTTCTTCATCATCAAGTATTTCCCATCTCCTGCACCTTCTCCCTCAACATTTTACTTATGCGCTTCCGAAATGTGAGCTCCACCTCCTTTCTTTCACTTAGAGCATTCCCAAGACATGTGCCCTGTTTTTCCACAAGCATAACATCTTACTTCTCCTCCTCTGCCTCTTCCTCTTCCTCTAGGGAAAGAGATTCTACCACCACTATGCCTTCCTCGGGAACTTCCTCCTCTCTCAGAGTGACTATGTGGCTTCTCTGTCTCACCTCTAGGTTTTTGTGTCTTATCATGGGCAACTCCTTTGCCTCTGTTTAAGATTATACCTCTATTTTGTTGACTCTGCTTCCTAACCAACTTCTCTTATGCTTTCAGCACAATCTGATATGCATCCTCTACTGTTCTAACTGTCACCATGCTGATTTCATCTTGGATTTCATATCTCATGTCGTTGATGTAACTGGAAACCTTTTACTCATATCTCTCTCTTTGTCTAGCCCTGATGTTCAGTCTGTAGAACTCCTCTGTGTATTCCTTCATAGTCATTCCCTTTTTTCTCAGGTTTTGCAATCTCCTTAACATGTTTATCTGGTAATCTTTGGTTATGAATTTAGCCTTTAGTTTGGCTATCATCCTATCCCAACTCTTAATCTTTGAATTTCCTGTGCCCCTCTTGTCAGCCTGTAGTTCATCCCACCACAGTGATGCATGTCCTTTTAAACTGGTGACAACATGTTTCACCTTCTTCTCCTCATCAACATCTTCATAGTCGAAATACTTGTCCATTGCTCATATCCAATCAAACAATTCTTTGGTGTCTAAATTACCTTCATACATTGGGATGTCGATCTTCCCTCTAGCTCCCAACTTGATAACTGATTTTAGTAAGCATTCTTCTGCAACATCCTCGACTAAAGCTTCTTCAACTTCCACTTCTTCATTCTCTGCATCGCTGACATCTCCAGCATTAGGTGCTCTTCTTTATGTTGTTTCCATGGCATCCAGCCTTTCTCTAAGTTCTCTCATCTCCCTTTCCATAGCTCTATTTGCTACGAGCATATCTGCACGTCTTCTAGGTGGCATTGTGCTAATGTATCTGATACCACTCGATGACATCAGTCTACCTCTTCATCTCCTTTTTCTACCGAAATCAATTCTTTGCTCACTCCGAT
>JASDQU011246728.1:9604-25796 GCA_032191745.1 Picea mariana | reverse complement strand
AGAAAACACAATTGCAGGAAGGAAAGCACGCTTGTGGGAAAGTAAATTGCAGGAAAGTAAACAAACTGAGAAAAGTAAACAAACTAAGAAAAGTAAACAAACTTGCAGAAAAAGTAAACACTCTTGCGGAAAGGGAACAACAAGGCTTTGGAGTGACCCATTAAAATGGATGTGCAGGTTCTTACGTCTCGTCTTAAAGTTTCTCCTCCACCTTGTTGTGTAATTAAAATCAACCTACCTACCTAAGCTCTAATCCCTTTAGCACCTCCCCGGAAACGACGCCAAAAATGTCAAGTGAAATATATGCTATCTAATTCGACATTAAATTGTCAACCCGGGGCTTGTAGGCTTTGAGGTGCCAACACAGTATGTGAGGGCCTAGAGCGCTAATCTATCCTGATCTAATCTAATAAACTCAAATAATGAAAAGCTTTAAGCAATTCCAGAATTATGAACTATTTACCCTAAGCAACTTCAAACAAGGAATTGATGGACTATTTCTAAATAAGCAAATAGAAATCTATTTTAAAACTAGTTAATCTGTTCAGTTTTTTAAGTAAGCAACAACAAGTAAGCTATTTATCCTTGAGCAAATAGGCAAGTAAACAACTAACCTATCAAGACTATTTTGACAAGTGAACTATATTCTTAAAAAGAACTCATAACCATTTCTATTCTACAAAGAATAAACATTAATTCAAGCAAATCCACAAACCCATAACTAACACTAATTAGAAATTCTAATTCTAATTCATGACTAAAATAACATTGAAAATACTCTGTATAGAAATCTACAAACTCAAAACTAATTCGAGCAAATTTACAAACTCATGATTAAAAACCTTAATTCAAATCCACTCTTCTAATTAAAATTGCAATTCAAATCCACAACTGAGATTTTATAATCTAAACTAAACTAATCCTATCATTAAAACTCAAATTTCAAAACTAGATTGTTGTAACAAAACATAACCCCAAAATCTATTCCTATCATATCGTACTAAAGCAAGATAAATGAACCAAATAGATTTATGAAAACATAATTGAACTGATGATCAATTTTAGCTTGTTTAAAAATTGCAACTATTAATCCATTGAAGCTTGTAAACGATCCTACATAAAAACTCTGTTTAGACTAATCCTATGTTCACATAATACTTTGTTTTAATTTGCAGAAGCTAATTTAAAAATTCAATACATCATCTAAGTTAGTAGCCTGGAGGGAAATTGTTAAGAAATAAGAAACACTGCGTGACAAATAACCAACTCCTATAAGCAATCTGCAATTTTAAGGAAAGACGAATTAGACAAGCAAATTACAATTAACATGTACAGTAATTAAAACTGGAAAACACATACAATGGGGAAACATGTAGAAATTATAACTAAGCAAATAAAACACACAAGATATCTATCTATACAGTCACCCAGACCACTAGTGGGCCCCCCAGCAGGTCGTGGCTACCCTTCAATAGCAAGACGCAGTCACAGAATTAACATGGCATTGATATTAATCATGAAAACAGAGTTTTAAAACAAAATCAAAATAATTTATGTGTTTATGTATATAAATCCATTTTTCTTTCTGGCATGGACAATAGGTATTTATAGAGTGTTTATATAGCTGAGAGGTCGACCTCTGATCCTCTCAGAATAGTATGTGCATAACAAAATCAATTACATAATTAAAAATCAAATTTTGTTGAGGAATCTTCATTAAATTCTTGAAACAGAGTGAGTAAATAGGCCATGGATCTCGGGCATCTTCAATGGCTGGAAGCAAATTTTGGTAGGAGACCGAGCAAGAAGGATCCCAAGGGAGAAAAACCCATGTGCTCGAATTTCATAACGGTGCCTCGAGATATGCGGATCGCCAACTTCTTTGCGCTCCGAGTGCCGAATGGAGTGTCGGATGGAGTATTGGAGTATTGGAAGGCCGGAACGAGGACCACGAACTTCTCTCAATATGTTTACAATTTTAGGAAACAACCCGCATGGGACCTGATTGGGCATATTGGGCACAAAACTGATGTGCCAGATTTTTATGATTTAGCTTCCTCTTCCCATAAATTAAGATATAATTCGTTGCTTGGAACAGTGTCGGATGAAGGTCTGGATGGAAGGCCGGATCACATTTTTGACCTGTTGCAAACAAACAAGGAACGTTAGATTAGTGCATCCATTCAACTGAAGATGAATTAATCATAAAACCATTGCAAAACAATGATTACACATCTCTTGTGCGATTCCATGGAAAATTGATGTATAAAGCTTGATAATACCTTTACAATGGCTAAATGAGATCATAACATACGTAATATCACATGCAAAAAGGATTTGATCATCGCAATAAAACAGTCAAAACACGAACCCAATAGCAACCAACATACAAAATTTGTTTATAGGCACCAACCTGTAGTAGACACCAATCTCCTTCCTTGCTCCTCCCTACCACCCGGAAGAACTTTGTAATTTGTAGTTTATTTTTAAAAGACTTTCCCAGCATGCCTCATCCTCCATGTCATTGTACCTTAGATCAATTTCATTGCTTCAAACATCACACTCTATGTTCTTTAGTTTCACTTTCATGCTTTAATCTGCCAGTTAATTGGAGGGCCAGATTCTTTAAGGACCACCACGCCATCGACCCATTGAGGCTTCAACTATGTATCACTCCTTCATTTTGTGATAACCAATATCTGACATGCATGATAACCATCGCTCTAATGCCTTGGTTTATCTCAGTCATACTATCACACTTTCATATATCCATCTCATTCATACTTAACTTGATTAATTCATCTTTAACTTTATCGTGCATCCTTTAACAAATTTATCCACGCAATGGGTTCATGGACTTGGCTCAATACCTCCAAGATTTCTGACTAAGTTCCCTTTTTTTGGACACTTCTTGATTCACTTGGATCTGAGTATGAGCCATGACACTTAGCACCCGTTGGATTAGGCTTCCAATAAATGTCTACCCTTCATTTGATTTCTATCCACCAAAGCATGCAATTGGTTAACCAACAATATCTATACTTATTTTCTAGATAAATAAATCTACAGTTCATATCTATTGCACACAGGAAACTTGGGCAATGGTTATCAATGATCTACCCCCTGTAATTTCATCACACGATCTAAATAGAGAGAAATGTGTTGGCTTCTGGTAATTGCGGACAACCCTTTGCATTGAAATTATAAACTGGTCCTGGCCCCCCACAAATAACATTTTTCACACTTTAAATGTCAATACATTAAAATCACTTTAAAATTTTTTTATTTCATTGTTATAATAATAAAAAAGAAAATTAAATTGTGATAATAATATCTAATTATACTTCTATTTTTACCATTAACATATCTAATTACAACTATATATTTACCATTGAACATATCTATCATCGAAAATCTTGAATGCTCGTAATAAAAATCAATTAAATTTCAACAAAAATCATTTACTATTTTTACTTGAACATATCAAAAGTCACTAGTTAACTATAGTAATTGATCCACTGAGATACATGAATACCGTAAAACTCAACGATACCTGAAGCCTGACATGAGTACCCTATATAAATAAACAAGCCAACTCATGTCCTCCCATTAAACCCATGTGCTCAAATTGTTGGGGGTCACCTTTGTCAACTTGCCATCAATTTATCTATCCACAATAGATCATAGTCATTGATCACATGCACGTAACTTGTCATCCTAGCTTAGTAGCGGTTCGATTGAATCTAGGTTAGATATGGACCATCGATCTACATTAATTGGGACCACCAAGGTACTGAAACAATTAACAACACTTTAATGTATAATAGGCATCGGATTTGGATCTCAGAGAGATCTTATCCATTGATTTAATCTCACTAAAACATACAATACGTTCCGGAAGCACAGGATTTGTCAGGTGTCATCCAGGACTTCAACTATGTACCACTCCTCCATTTCCTGACATCCAATTTGCGACATGCATGATAGTCGTTGATTTGGCTCCTTGCTTAATCTATGTCGTCAATCTGTGTTAAGGGACTTGTTGTTGCCTCATATATATGTTTGTGAAGATTATGTTCAAAATCAGTACATTTGCGAGGGCCTGGATCCCATTTATAATCCCAATGCAAAGGGTCGCCCACAATTACCACAAGCCAACACGTGTTTCTCTCTTTAGACTAGGTCATGAAATTGCAGGGGGTAGCTCCTTAATAACATTCGCGCAAGTTTCCCCTATGCAATATATCTAAACCAATGAGAGTTATACATCACAACGGTTAAATAGGTTCCCAATCCAATCATCAGGATATCAGACCCCCACGCCTTCTCCTCTTTGTCCATAACTCGTTTGGCCCAATTCGGTATAATGTACACCCTGGGCCCCATTGTCGTTAAGGGTAGGCAATGTTATAAGCCTTGATGAAGTTGTCATCCATTGATTTGACAATGAATTGGAGGGCCAGATTCTTCAAGGACCATCGGGCCATCGACACATAGGGGCTTCAACTATGTACTGCTCCTCCATTTCGCGATATCTAATATATGACATGCATGACAATCATCGATTTGACGCCTTGGTTAATCTCAGTCGTACTATCAAACTTTCATATCTCCATCTCATTCACACTTAACTTGATTAATACATCTTTAACTCTATCTACATCCTTTGACAAATTTGTCCACACAATGGGTTCATGGACTTGGTTGGATACCTCCAAGAATTTCGAATGAGTTCCCTTCTGCTCGACACTTATCGATTCACTTGGATCTTAGTATGAGCCATGACACTCAACACCCATTGGATTAGGCTTCGAATATATGTTGACCCTTCATTTGATTTCTATCCACCAAAGCATGTAGCTCGTTAACTAGCATTCTCTATACTTATTTTCTAGATAAATAAATCTACATTTCATATATATTGCACACAAGAAACTTGGACAACGGTTATCAACAATCTACTCCACGCAATTTCATCACACGATCTAAATAGAGAGAAACATGTTGTCTTGTGGTAATTTTGGACAACCCTTTACATTGAAATTATAAATCTGTGCTAGCCCCCCACAAATAACAATTTTGAACTTTAAATCTCAATACATTAAAACCACTTTAAACAATATTTATTTCATTGTTACAATAATAAAAAAGAAAATTAAATTGTGATAATAAGATATATTTATACTTTTATATTTACTATTAACATATCTAATTACAACAATATATTTACTATTGAACATATCTATCATTGAAAATCTTGAACACTCATAATAAAAATAAATAAAATTCCAACAAAAATCACTCATTATTTTTACTTAAACATATCATAAGCCATCAATTAATTATAGTAATTGATCCATTGAGATACATGAATACTGTAAAACTCAACGACACCTGAACCCTGACATGAGTACCGTAAATAAATAAACAAGTCGACTCGTGTCCTCCCTTTAAACCCATGTGCTCAGATTGTTGGGGGTCACCTTTGTCAACCTGCAATCTATTTATCTATGTGCAATAGATCACAGTCATTGATCTCATGCTTCTCATGGACAGTCAGATCTTGCGGCAGAGTACTGGGATGTCGGGACCATCAGCTCCTGACAACTCACTTAAACTTAGTCCATACTCTCCAACCTCTGATCTGATATCTCGGAGATCTGGAAGTCCGGTTATTGGGCACTGGGTACCAATGGCACTCACTATAACTATGTTTTGGGGATGTGGGGCACCGCGCCACAGGGATACCGGGGCACTAAGTAACTCTATAAAATTAAAAAAAAAATCTAATTACCTTCATTTCATTTCACATTAAAAATTTATTCCATTACAATTTAATAATAATGATAATAATAATAATAATAATAACAATAACAACAATTGGTGTAATACCATCGTAATACTAATTCTTCCAACTAGGTAATTATCACTTTCACGTTGATATTTTATCTGTCAACATGTAAATTTTGTTTAAGATTTTTTTAAATTATACTTTCCATATGTTAAACCTAACAATTAACCTTGCCTAAGTATAGAAAATCGCTTACTTGTAAGTATCCTTTACAAGGTTTTAATTATTGTTATTATTCATTTACCATTTATTTAAATTTTAACAATTAATTTGGCAATCCTAGGATACCATTATAAATTAGACTAAGTGCATTATATATTAGACTAAGTGTTAATCATATATATATATATATATATATATATATGGGGGTCCTATCATTGGCTTCTACTCTACTAACATGTGGCACTGATTCTATGTCACGAAACGCCCTTTTAAAGTGACAAACCAGCATAAGACATGGCATAGTCGGGCCTTCACATGTGGACGTCCAAAATGCATTGATTTGGTCTGTATATCAGCACTAAATGCTCACCTGAACCATTCATATGCTCTCACATGTACATTGTCCATTGGTTGGGTCACATCATCTCAGTATATCCAGACATTGGGACATCGACCATCGGATGATCGACCTTTCCATATTTTTCATACCCAACAACACCCAACCCGGTATGGGCGGACACCTACAACACTGGGCATTACCATCATTGTCCACCTGGAAACACACACAAACATGTCAATCTGTCACTCGACATGAAACATGCTAGTTCGACATTGGACATTACATATTGACACTCTCCCCCGCGTTCTGTAAACTTTGAAAATCTTCAATTGCCCACATCCCATCTGATCGTCGATTGCAGGAACGAAATCAAAGATCAACGATCCATGCCAGTGGACATCTAGCACATTCATTATTAAAAATGTGACCATGTGTGCTGCCACAACGAGACACACATCATCATCTAGTCATAATGGCCATTAGACAACTTCCCACCTAACAATTTCATGCAAACTAAACTCTCTAGTGGTCCTGGGTTCGATTGACCTTTCTCAACGTAGATTTGGCAATGTTTCGTTAAAAGAAAGGCGATGTATCGCACATTCGGAACATTGATCCTAGCTATCGGTCGATCTAGACTTCAAACCTATCATCACCCGAAATATCACGTTGTTCTGTCGATCCAATGTCCGGACTAGGCGCTATTCTTACCTGTTTCCCAATAGTACCTTATGATCAATGGTTGGCATTCAAGCATCGAGCCATCCAATGGACAAAATTTGTGGTGCAATTGAAAAGAAAATTTGGCGGCTAGATATGTTATCTTTGGACAGGTTAAATTTAAGATAATCAAAACTATCTTGTCCCCCATTACAACTTTGTCATGTCTTTATGGACATTTAATGACAATTAATAAAGAAGTTATTGACAAGCTTTAATGCATTTACCCTCACAAATCTTCACATTAAGGCAATAAGACACGACTGTTAACAAATTCTCGTTGCTTAAATCCATAAATCTTTTTTCAGACAATTTTATGTGAGATTGGCTCTAATGGGTTAGTATTAGAACCTATTTTCTATTATTTTACATAGAACTGTTAGTTGTTTCTCTTAAACAAAACTTACAGTTTGTCGATTAATTGCAGGAATTGTCAAAGAAAAATGACTCAAAAAAGCAAAGTGAAGCAACCAATTGACAATGAAGATGACATTGAAAATAACCCCAATTCGACATTCTTCTCTGATACTACATTCAAGACTGGCATGAGAAACAGTATAGAGTGGAGCGAAATTTACGAATTCTTCCAACAAGGAGATTTTAGTGATGAATATGAGTCAGATGGTGATGATTTGGTCGATGGCAAAGCATCACAACTTCACAAAATCGTTGCTAGGCCAAAAATTGTACCCTATTATGACATGGTACGTGTTAAATTTTTATATGAGATAATATTGTATATGAGATTTTGTGATTGATTTATTATTACAATGATGAATGTGCCAAATATATAGAGAACCTAAAGGCACATATGGTGACTATCCATGAAAGGATATGTCTCTAATACTTATAATAATTATTTATTATTATTGTTATTGTTATATATATTAATAATATTATTGATAATTAATAATTATATTATCAATTATTAATCTCAGAGAATGTCTTCCCAATGTTGTCCAAACATCAACACTCCCTCTCAACGAGGGAGACATTATGCACTTCAAGCAACTCGAGTCCATAAGACTGCACCTAGGCCATTCTGCTTAGTTAAATCAGCATGGCCACTTTGGAGAATATATGCCCGATGCTTCTAACTTCAACACTCCTTCTCAGCTAAGGAGACATTATGCATCACGCCAAGATTCTCGATTTCAAACTTTGAGGCCAACTTCCTCTTACACTTATCAATGAACCTTTGTTGATATAATCATCTCCAACATGCACCCAGTTGATGTATACTTCTCCTCACATGCTCTTCTGATCAACATATATCTCTCCAACTTGGAGTAGGCATGTGATAACACCTTGAGTCTCTAAGACTGCGCTTGGGCCATTCATCACTAGCCAAGTCAACATGGCTAATACTATGAGTGAATGTATCATCCTCCTCAACCAAGTCAGCATGGTTAATACTATGAGTGAATGTATCATCCTCCTCAACCAAGTCAGCATGGCCACTCTGGGAGGATGTCTGCCAGATGCTAATAGTTGGAGAACATCAACACCCTAGGCCATTCACCACTAGCCAAATCAACATGGCTAATCATGTGAGTGAATGTATCATTCTCCTTAGTCAAATCAACATGACCACTCTGGGAGAATGTTTACCCGATGCAGCTACCTAGAGAAACATTAGCACCTCGAATATTTGCCACTCCTTGTCAAATCAACATGACTAAAGAGAAAGACTACGCCTGGACCATTCACTACTAGCAAAATTAGCATGGCTAATCTTGTAAGTGAATGTATCATTCTCCTCAGTCAAATCATCATGACCACTTTGGAGAATGTCTGCATGATGCAGCCACCTGGAGCACCTCGAGTCTTTTCCACTCCTTGTCAAATCAACATGACCGAAGAGAAAGACTATGCCTAGGCCATTCACCACTAGCCAAATCAACATGGCTAATCCTATGAGTGAATGTATCATTCTCTTCAGTCAAATCAACATGACCACTCTAGGAGAATGTCTGCCCGATGCAGCCACCTGAAGCACCTCGAGTCTTTTCCACTCCTTGTCAAATCATCATGTCTAAGGAGAAATACTAACCCTAGGCCATTCACCACTAGCCAAATCGGCATGGATAATTGAAATGTTCCTGACTTGGCTAGTCTGGGAAACGTTGCTAATGTGTGTGTAGGATCAAAGGTTTACAACATATAAATGATCATACAAATAATAAACGCGACAAAGGAATGCAAGTTTGTATTATGATATCTCTGTGGATTACAAAATGGTTGAATGTGGCTGAATAACTGGCAATACTCGACTAGATCAACATACAAAGGATCTTAGCCGGAAAATAAGCAACTGCGGATGAAAAATAACAACACTCAGCTAGATCAAAAGACAAAAGGATCTTAGCTGGAATATAAATAAGCAACTAAAAGATAATACCCGGAATATGGGAGCACTGCGGAATCAATGAAGAATGATGGAAGACCTGGATGATCTTCCCAATGACTAGGGTGTGTCATTCAACACCAAAATCAGCCAACTGGTGTCTTCCTCCTGGAATACACTGAACTATCTCTCCTGAGATGCACCTCTTCTCCTCAATGACAAGTCATAATCTGCATAATGATGAATTAGGCCGTTGACCCTTCCTTTATAGCTTTCCAGAACCCTAAATCATGTTGAAACCCTAATTCACTGTTGACTTATATTTTTAGCTCATAATGACTTAAAAGCGTTGTTAACCCTTGTTAGCTCAATGTCACTTTCTGAATATAACACGTGTGACTATAGTGACCTCTAGTAACCCTGTTTATCCCTCTTTGGCCCTGGCTATAGTCTAACGAGGTGGTTTAGTCCATTAAGCCTCCTTTTCTGGAGCTCCTATTTGGAAAGGGACATTACAATAATCCTGTGAGTGAATGTATCATTTTCCTCAATCAAATCAATATGAACACTCTAGGAGAATGTCTACCTGATGTTACTCATCTGTGGATGTGTACTAGAGCATCATAGCTCCCTTCTGCATCATGTCTCGGATGAATTCATGCAAAAAAAAATTGAAGCCACACTGATTCATGACTTACAATAATGGATGTTATATACTTTGCCTCTGTTGTATTGAGTGCCACTAATTTATGCTCCTTACTCAACCATGAGATCATAGTGATCTCATACTAAAACAACATCTGGAAGTACTCTTTTGATTCACTACACTCCCTGCCTAGTTAGAGTATGTATAACTATGCGGCTTCACATCTCCATTCGAGGCATATCTTAATCCATATTCACTCGTAACACATAGGTATCTCAACAAATGTTTTGTTTTCAACCAATGTACATGTCTCTGAATCAAGGTTAAAAGGTCCACATCCTAGTCCTTTTGAATGGCTTCCTTCACTGAAACAAGGGAATCCTCTCCAGGAGGTCTCATATCTCTTCAAGGTCTAGCTTCTTGTTTGTCAGTCATGGAGGACGTCTCTCCCATCTGAATCTGAATCTGAAGAGGAATCCTTTATGAATGAAAGTCTCTAAGCAATTGTCTCTCTCTGAGATCAGGCCCACTCTGAGTTTGCATGCTCCCTCTGAAGCTTGACTCCCTCTGAGGCTATATAGTCTTCGGAGTCATCTCCTCCCTCTTCATGTGTTGACTTCATCTTCTTCTTCATTACATGGATGTGCACAACTATATATAGTGACCCTGCAAATGATACATCTTCTACTATGACCAACACACATCCATCATATACTCGATGTCATATGGCTAACCATATTGATTTTTTAGTGTTAAATTAGACAAACACAATTTTCTACAAGTGGTAATTACTTCCAATGATATACGATATTACTTTAGTAAACTCTAGAACATCACAAAGTAATTATACTCAGAAAATTTCAACTACTTAGAAACTTTGGTCTCTTCCTTAGATCACTTCCCATGTGTGAGAAAGAAAAATTGTGTGTGTCTATCGTTGTGTCTTTCAAGTGTCTTTTTATAGTAATATTAAATTGATCCAAAGAGACATGACTCTTTTAAATTTAAAATTAAATTAAATGTTCTTTCTTATAAATAGTTGGAGAATACCTCCCATGACTACCCAAAGATTAATTTGGTTATAATCCATCCACATAGTATTTGACTTTGTTAAATTGTTCCTTTATAATTCATGTGATTCTTTGCATAAATATAGGTAGAAGTAAATAAACAATACATTCTTCATATTTAGATAATTAGACATTTTTACTAGAAATTACTACCCACCATAATTTATGGGATTATTTCTATAATTTAGGTAGTAGTAAAAGGTAAATATGTTGTACATAGAGATTGTAACAACCCCATAAATTTAAGACTCCCAACACTTTACTCTACTCTCGTTTTCTTGGGTCCTCCTGTGAGGAAGTCAAGCCCACTCTCGCTCTGATACCATGTTAAATTTTTATATGAGATAATATTGTATATGAGCTTATGTGATTGATTTATTATTACAATGATGATTGTGCCAAATATATAGAGAACCTAAAGGCACATATGGTGACTATCCATGAAAGGATGCATCTCTAATAATTATAATAACTATTTATTTATTATTATTATTATTATTATTATATATATATTAATAATATTATTAATAATTAATAATTATATTATCAATTATTAATCTGCGAGAATGTCTTCTCGATGTTGTCCAAACATCAACAATTCGATGGATAATCTCCCATATTGATAGCTCTACATGTATTGTTGCTAATTCATCAGGCCAAATTGTTGGTTCCTTTAGACATGAAGATGTTCATAATATGTATAAGTTAGATCGACCCACGACCAAACTTGATGACAATTTCGTGAACGAATTCATAAAGGAAAAAGTCAAAAAGGAAGAAATGCAATTGGCTCATTTGATTAGAGAATAGTGGTATGGACCTGCTTCTTTCAAAGTCATAAGGGACAAAATATATCTTGTTACTAGATTGAAGAAATCCTCGATGTTAGTTGCCATAATGCTTTTTCCTCTATATGGTGAGAAAAATTCCTCTAGATTTAAGTTGGATTGGGTCCCTATCATTCATCAAGTTCTTGTAGGAAAGATTTTCATTTGGGCCCATATACTTTCTACCAATCTTAAACAAGAAGTGCAAAAGTCTCAGCAATCTCTTCCAGGATACTTTCCAGGATTTTTTTATGTCTGCCTATTTGGTAGATGCCATTTGCACAGTGACCCCTTTCCCTCTTCTAGCTTGGAAATGGTCTTACACTGAGGAACCAATTTACTTACACTGCTAAAAAATGTGGGCAATCAATTGCAAAAATCATTTCTATGATATGTGTAATTTTTTTGCATCTCCTTTTCAAAAACCTGCTAGCTCCCAAATTCAATCAAGACACTATGAATGCCATAAAAGAAATAGGTGATTGGTTTATAGATGAAGAATCTTCATACATTAGGATCTTTGGCTGTGAAGGCCCCTCTCATCTCTTTCCCAGGTATGTGCCAGATAGGCTGGTATTAAAAGAAATTGCATACCAGATTGTCGTTGTTGACATTTCAATCACTTTGGCTAAAAATTTGAAAAGGCAATGGCCTAATCTCCTGATTTCAATAGGTATGTATACCTTGTCAATTAAAAAACATGCTCAAAAAGAGATTGACTTGTTGAATCGAATATAGCTCACACATGGCAGCTTTAAGAGACATGATCCAACAGAGGTTGTCAGAAAACATTGTAATGTAGTGAAAAGCAAAACATATATTCATGAACACAGTCCCTTTGACATTGTTTTTCAGAGAGTAATTCACTTCCATGAAGTAACACAAAGGATTCATGCCATTAGAAATAATGCTAATTTCTTTCCCTTTATTGAATGACAACTTAACGGAAAGAAATATTTCCTTAAGGAAAAGAACACAATATAGGGAATTGTATATATTGAAGAAATTGAAGGAGAGGATAAAAACGAAACAGAACCAACTCACAGTGCTTGTTATCCCCTAGCCTAGGGATAACTAAGGAGATTATGTCTCGAGGCCCACAGGTCCTAGACATGGAGTACCAAGAGCCATATTGACTTGAGAATGGCCCTGGAGGGCCCATATTTCTTCTTCAGCGCCTCCATCATGTCAGCAACAACATCCATCCCATCGGCCTAGTCCTGAAGCAGCAGTGGGTCTTGCTCCATGAGGTAATGAGTCCAGGTATCATGGCATGTGTCACTATGATTCTCAAAACATTTGAATATGTGCATTTAATTCTCTTTTGCTTCATGACGTGTGCTTGGACTTTATGCCTTTTGACTTCTCCATACCTGGGGGGGATGACATAATTCCTTAGTAAGTTGGTTCCCTTAGGAGTGAGTTTCCACTGGGTGGGTTCATGAAAGGTCATCGTCCATTTCCACCATACGTATCACTTTTCATCATCTTCCCTCTCATATATCCCCTGCATTGGTTCCGACATTGGGTTTTCCAATATAGCAAAGGGTTGTACCTTGCCTTGTGGGAAGAAGGGGCTAAAGGCCCAAAGAGTAAAAGTAGATAGCAAAAGATAAAAGCCAAAAGATCAAAATCTTCAGATGCTTCGCCCGAGGATCCCAGAGAAAGCAATAAAAGGCTTCTCAGTAAGAAAATGGAGGGACCCTTAAAAAAAATAAACTCAATACCTAGTTGGAGGATAGGGGGTCTCATAACGAGCCAACCTATTAGGTTCATGGGCGTGTAGCGGTATGACACTACCATTCAGCTAGTCACAATGCCAGGGTAGTGGTTCTTGGTAGCATAGCCAAGAAAAAGGGAGTCTCATCACGAGCCAACCTTTTCATCTTCGTGAAGTGCTTGTGGGTAACACTGCCACCACTGGTCACCATGCCAGGGTAGTGTCCCCCAACTATTCTCTTAAAAGAAAAAGAAATAAGATTAAAAGTAAAAAGGAATTGAATGGGACAGGAAACATTTTCATCCATGACAAGGTGCAACTCACCCTCTTCAGAGGCACCCACAGGTAAGCCCTACATTTCCTTGTCATCATTGCACCCCTTGCCCAAACATCCCCATACCATCTCATGCACTTACATGACCTAGATTGGACTTCACCTGGAAAAATCCCACATCTAAGGATAATTATCCCAATAGGACATCCTAAAACCCTCTCCAAACCTAGCTTGTAGAATATCATTACGTCTTTGAGCACTTGTCTGGGAAAGGGGGGTTTTATGCACATGTTTGGGTAACTTGATTATTAGATGTGATTGACATTGTTATGATCCCTATGACTTATGATCCCATGGAGGGCGTACTTATTGTTGTTGCGGGACCATGACCGATGGACAGGTACATATGGGGAGATGATTAGCCCAAACCTCCATAGGGCTGAAATCCTACCATATGGATGCTAAGACCCCAACCAGAGGTAGACATATACCAGAGGCTTGCACTAGAGAGAGAGGAGGACATTCCACCAGAGACAACTTGGCAGGCCTGGACCCAGGGGGGTCTTTTACTCCCACCACGATGTTGGCCCTTGAAGGCCCTTAACATCATCATTCAGAGCCTTGACGTCACCTAGTTGAGGTATCCAGCTTGAGGACGACTTTGGTTGGCACGTGTGGCAGTTCCAGAGGGGTTTTGAGCCCCAACGTTTCACTTGGAGGGCTAACGTTCTAGCAAGGAGGCTAACTTCACCCTAGGAGGGGCATGACGTCACCCTAAAAATCTAAAATTAGGGTTTTATTTGACAAATTTGTGTAAAATTGGATTTTCTCGTGTAAACTGGCCATGTCGACCTTTTTGACCTAATTTTGTAATTAAAGGTCATTTTGATTGTATAAATAAGGGATTTTGCCCATGTATTTTATCATCATTCTTTGAATCACACAAGTGAGGTCTGAAATTCAACTTCCTTAGGGTTTATTGGCTGAAATTAAGTGGTGCAAAACTTTTGGAGGAGGCTTATCTTGGTGTTTTTTTGGCATTTTCTTGGTGGAAAGTCTTCAACTAGGGTATTTGCTAGATTATTCTTGGTGAATGTAATTGAATTTCTGCAATTCTTCTTTGCTTTGAATGGTTATAGTATGTTTACTTTGCATTTTACTAAGATTATAAAATTGATAGCTTAAAACCCTAAGAGATAAGCACATGTTATTGTCCTTGTCTCAATAGCTTTTCACCTACTAGAATTTGCTAGAAAACCTATCCTTTGAAGCATGTGCTAGAGCCCTACCATTGTAGCACTCTAGCATCATTTGCTTCATTAAGCCTTTATTTACTTCAAGCTTGAGCTAAAGAAGAAGGAAAACCGCTAGAGCCTAGGGTTACCTAATTCCTAGTAGTTGTTTTCCTTCTAGGGTTTGTTGATTCAGGCCTTGGGTTACCAACACCTCAACCATCATCCCTCTTGTCCTTAGATCACACACTATCATTTATTTCCTTCAATATTGTTGTTGCAAAAAGTGACTCCATTAGCCCTAAAGACACTAATCTAGACCTTATACCTGATTGATTAATGAGCACAACCCTTAAATCTTATACCTCAAGCTATTTACTAACCTTTCCTAACCCTAGATTAGACTAATCCACTAACATTCTTGTTGTTGTTACAAAAGTAAGATACAACCAATTATTATAGCAGTAAAATCTCTTAAAAGCAATTACTAAAGTTGAATTTTACATTGCCTCATTAGCTTCTAACAAGTGCTAGTATATTGTTATTGTTAGATTATCATTTTGGGTCATTTTGAAGCTTATTTAAGGCATTGATTGTGAAGCCATAATCATATATACATTGTTGTTATAGATTTTTGTTTGCTTCATCTTAGATCAACTTATTGCTTTCATTGACAAAGTCTAAGGTTTTATGAAGCACTAACATCAATTGTACTTTCAAAAATAGTGTTTTCTTGTTGTCTTGTTCTGGTCAGGTACACTTAAGCATATCATTGCTTCATTTTGTTAAACCTTTGGTACTTTCTAATCGGTGTGACTTATGAGAGGGGATAATTTTTGTTGATACCTCAACCTTTGCCTTCTCAAACCCCCAGGTCACCGGGGACGTCTCCCATGGGCTTTCACTCCTAAATAGAAAGAGGTGTCTTGTTAAGGTGACAATGATAAAACAACCTCTTGTTACACCAATTTGCCCTCCATTAGCCTTTCCCTATTGGACAAGT
>JASDQU011246723.1:15621-25636 GCA_032191745.1 Picea mariana | reverse complement strand
TTGTAAATTATAAAATTGTTGTCGTTTTATGTCTTGTTTGTTCTGTCATTTATATTCAAAGAGAACTGTTGCTTCTTGTTTACGAGAATCTTGTGGAGAATCTGGTGCGGGTTTCCTCCCATCAAACAGCTAAATCGAATACTGTGCACAGGACAAATAGGAAGTGTTACTTCAGGTTAGTTCTTTATTTGCAATTTAATAGTTAATAAATTCGAGAGTTCTCAGTAATTTAGTTAGATATATAGTTCATATTTACACATTAGGATTGTTATTTTAATTGTTCATCTTTAGATAGTTTTCATTTCATTCCTTTCTCATCAAAAATATAAAAATCAAAAAACAATAGCTTCGTTGTTATTTTATAAATGATTTTTGCAAGTTTTGATTAAAATTTGTATTCTGTAAATACTGTACATCTGTAATTAAGATTTAAGTCTGTTGATAGCTGAACATTTGATTTCATAGAATTATTATTCTATAATATTATTTAGTAAACTGTATATATGCTTTAGATCTGTATATAGTTTGTTGTAGTTGTTTTTTATCATTTAAATTAGTCCCTTTAGTTTTAGTTTTCTTTTGTTTTATTAGGACTTAGATCGAACAACAGAGCTACTAAACCCATCGGGGTGGATCATCCCAAACGACTTGGGTTATTTAGACAACCCTGGACCAGATCCACTCCTCCAGTTGATGAGCGTTCATTTTCGCCCATCAAAAAATGGCGCTAGAAGGAGGGCCTGAAAATTATTAATGGCACGAGGTGGTCGTAAGACTTCTCCACCACCTAACCACTCACCTATAGTGACAATAAGTCATTCAAACGACAACATCATCCCTCAAACAAAAACCACATCAAACGATGATCTACGGATCACAGTTGAACCAGTAACCCCAAATCCTACAGGTGGTGACGTACAAGAAATTGTCTGCCAATCTCTACTAAGAATGCATAGTGCCTTCGCCCATTTAAGGCAACCAAATTTTCCTGTAGAACAACCTTTATATTTCTCTGATATCAGAGAACAACTTGGAGGCACTAACCTCACTTTAAATCCTACAGATCTAATCCTCACTCCTGCTGCAGGGGGATCTGGAATACCACCCTCACCACCTCCATCACCTCCTTCTTCTTTTGGAGAAGACTCTTCTGACGAAGGCAGTACCCCTTCTCATCCTTCCACACCGCCTACACCAATGGCCAACCAGAACAATCCTTCTAGACCCTGGCTCAACCAGGATGCTGTAGCCATACCTGGGCCTCAGCATCCCTTACCCAAACATCCAGAGAAGTGGCTTCCCAAGTTTGACCCTGACTCTAAACAGAATGCCGAAGATCACATTAAAATTTTTATGTTAGCCATTAGACTCCGTAATGTCGAGCATGAAGACGTAGTCTATAGATTTTTCCCCTATACTTTCGAGGGAAATGCCTCTACCTGGTACTTTTCCAGCAACCCCATACCATCGTGTCTTGGAAAAAGTTTGAATTCTGCTTTCTTGAGAAGTTCGGTGACGATAAGTCCCCAAAAGTTCTAGTCATGGAGATTTCTAATTTAAGAATGAACCCCAAAGAGAAAATCAAAGACTTTAACCAAATATTCTTAACACTAAAGAACCAAATCCCTATGGACTCAATGCCTGTTGAGAATCTTATCATAGCATACTATACTAAAGCCTTGCATCAAAGTATAGCCATTTGGGTAAAACGATCTAACAAAGACACGTTGTTAGAGGCCTTTGAAGAGGCCAGCCAGATTGAAAAAGACATCCTTAGTTTAAAGGACACTACTAGCAATGATACAGAAACTAGTTCATCTTCCAAAAATAAGATCGAAATCCTCCCTAGACCTTCTCAAAATAAAACACAACCTGAAGGCTCGGATTTAGAAAACCTAACTAAAGTCGTTCAAAAACTGTCAAATCAGGTTATAGATTTGAAAAGGACGGTCGAAGAATCTTCTTCGAGCAAAGGGCCCTACAAACCCCCGTTCAGGAAGCCTTTTCCCACCAACTGACCTAATCCAAATACCGAGGGCCTAAATCTAGAAAGTCTGCAATTCACCCTTCAAACAATTCTAGAAGGCCAGGATAACTTGATGCCTCCTGAGATTCCTGAGGAGGTAGTTGAAAAAGAGACAGTTGAAGAAGAAGAATATTCTCCAAACATTTTTGGACACTTCTCAGATAGAATTTTTCAATCTAACTTCGAGACAGTACATCCCTACAATACTAGGAGTAAGACAGCAAACAAACCTTCTTCCGAAAACACTACGACTTTGCCCCCAAAACAATCTAAACCAACTGAGACTAAATAGAGTCATGTTAACCCCAACTTAGATTATGATTTAGTTGAAGATCTAAAAAATTTAAGGGCTAACATTTTTGTTTATGAATTATTAAAATTTCCATTTCTGCTACAAAAAATGTTACAGAACATCGCAGAGAATAGCAAAAATGGTAATTCAAGCAGTAACAAGGTTGTTCAGAACAAAGTTCCTCAAAAGACTTCTACTAAAAATAATCCTGATCATCACGATAAAGGAAGTCTTCCTGTAAATAATGTAACAAATGTAGATAAATTAGCATTAGAGAATGGGAGTAAAAATCCACAAGCTTCCACCCTTAGTACTCGCAGAAATGTACCTCCATTTTTGTTAACTTTCGAAATCTTTAATAGGAACGTGCACAATTGTATGGTAGACTCAGGAGCATCATCCAATGTGATGACATGGTCTGTATGTCAGAATATTAATTCTGAAGTTGAACCATCCACTTTAAAAATCATCCAACTTGATCAAACTACTGTTAAAGTCATAGGCGAATTAAGGAATGTGCTTATAAGATTATCGTCTAACCCCAAAGTTCATCAAGTGATTGATATTATTGTTGTGGATATTCCAGAAGTTTATGGTTTGTTTCTAAGCAGAGACTGGTCAGAGCAGCTACACGGCTATTTCGTGATGGATTGGTCTCACACGTGGCTTCTCGAGAATGGCAAGCCCAACAAAATCAAGGTAAATCTTGAACACTACCTTAAGTTCACGGTCACAGATTTGAATGATCCCAATGAACCATTTACACCTTCTTCTAATTCACCCAAAATAAAAGGGATGGACACCTTTTTCGGAAATTTCATGGCTGAGACTTTAGCTATCACCAACCCAGAACAACAATCCGAGATTGTAGCATATGTGCAACCAGCAGCTTCTACACAATGGTCTCATGCACCCGCTAAAAATCAAATTTGTTCTCTTTATTTTGACAGGTCAAAGTCCAAATAAGGAGCAAGTGCAGGCTCCGTTATTATTGATCCAGCAAGTAACAAAACCTTGATTGCATGTAGGTTAGAATTTGAATGTACTAATAACACAGTGGAATATGAGACTTCACTGCAGGGTCTCAGAAAAGATTTATATATGAACATTCAAAATTTGACTGTCTTTGGCGATTCCGAAATCATGGTTAGACAGGTAAGAGATTCTATCCACTGTCTGTCTCCGCATCTTAAAAGCTACCAATCCTAGGTATGGAATTTAATGAATAAGTTTTATGCTTTCAATATAAATTCTATTCCTAGATTGAATAATTTTGAAGCTGATCTATTAACTAACGTAGCTTCCAAACTCTTTCCTGTAGAAGGCCTGTCCCCGAGTGCATTCTCTGTCGAACTGTTGTTCAAACCATCCATTCCCGACAACATCATGAATTGAAGAGTCTTTGACAACGATCAACAGATTATTAGCTTCCTACATATGGAAGAAACTTTCCAAGGCGCGGTGATTGACGAATGCACTTATGACGACAATTTGTGCAATTTCACGATAATACCAGATCCGAGAACTCCTGAATCTTCATCGGACATGGTAAATTCAATCCCTAAATCTGTAGTTAGATTAGAGAAATTTTACAATCTTCAAGATAAATTCAAAAAATCAGTCAACTATAAAACAAATAGTTCCTCGTTATCATATGAAAAAGTAAACTTGGGAACGGATGACAATCCACAGTGCATTAATTTAGGGGTGGGGTGTTCTGAACAAGAAAAAGATGCATTTATTAAATTATTTTAGGAATTTAAAGATGTTTTTGCATGGACGTAAGATGACCTTAAAACTTTTGACCCTAATATCATACAACACGTCATTCCTATGAAACCCCAAACCTTGCCCTTTCAACAAAAATTAAGAAAAATGCACCCTAAGCTCGAACCGACCGTCAAAAAAGAATTAAATAAACTCCTGAATGCTAAGATAATTTTCCCAGTTAGGCACACGCAATGGGTTTCTAACCTTGTTCCTGTTCGGAAGAAAAATGGGGAAATCCAACTATGTGTCGATTTCTGAAACCTTAATAGAGCGTTAGATAAAGACAACTACCCTGTCCCACCCATGGAACAGATCCTTCAATAGGTATCTGGTTCTAAGAGACTATCCTTATTGGATGGTTTTTCAGGGTACAACCAAGTCTTGATGTCTCCTCCAGACCAACTTAAAACTACCTTCCACACTTCATGGGGCACCTACGCTTACAGGAAAATGCCCTTTGGACTGATTAATGTCAATGCCACTTTCCAGAGAGCGATGGACATCGCTTTCCGAGGCTTAATCAACCAATCTATCGTAGTTTACCTAGATAATGTTACTGTATTTTCCAAAAACAAAACCGATCATCTAGCTCATTTAAGAGCTATTCTACAGCGATGTCGTAAATACGACATTTCCTTAAATCCTAAAAAATCTATCTTCGTAGTAGAACAAGGTAAACTCTTAGGATTCATTGTGTCAAACAAAGGGATGATTATCGACCCTGAAATGACTCAAGTCATCTCGAAGCTTCCCCCTCCCTCATCCAAAAAGTCCATGCAGTATTTCTTAGGCCAGATAAACTTCGTCAGGAGATTCGTTCCTAGTTTCTTCGAGATGGTGAGACCTTTACAGAATTTAATTAAGAAAGACGCACAATATCATTGTGGACCCTTAGAAAATCAAGCTTTTAATTCAATAAAAAAGGCCATAATAAACGCTCCTTCTTTCATGAGCCCTGACTTTTCGCAAGACTTCACACTCTACACATTTGCTTCTGACCATTCCTATGCTACCATCCTAACTCAAAAGAACGCTGAAAACAATGAATTACCCATTGCCTTTATGAGCTCTTCTTTCAAAGGTGAGGAACTTAATTACCCAGCAGTAGATCAGCAAGCCTACGCTATTTTTAAAGAAGTCAAGCACTTCCGATCTTATCTTTTGAAATCTAGGATGAAAATTATTGTCCCTTACCCAGCCGTCAGAAATCTATTAGTACAGAAAGAATTAGGCGAAAAAAGGGCGAACTGGGTTACCTCCTTGCAACAGTATGACATAGAAATCACCCCAGCTCAAATAGTGAGAGGCCAAGGGTTATGCAAGTTAGTTGCTGACTCAGCAGTAGGACAACAACAAGAAAACGATATGTCAAACCTAGGACAGCACAATCAAAATGCAATCTATTGTGCACAAAACTCTGCCAGTGCATGGTATGATGATATAAAATTCTGTCTTGAACATGGGTCAGCCCCCCGTCACCTAGATCCCACTAAAAGAAGAGAGTTAAGATTAAAATCTTCCTCCTTTCATTTGATTAATGGTATTATGTTTCGTCAAAATTTTGATGGAGTACTAATGCGCTGTCTTGAGAAAGACGAAGCAGAAAAAGTCTTACTAGGATTGCATGCAGGAGAAGCTGGTGGGCATTTTGGTGGTGAAACCACTGCCCATAAAGTTTTGAGAGCCATTTATTACTGGCCCACACTTTTTAGAGACACCCATGCCTTGTGCCACAAGTGTATTATTTGTCAAAAAGCATCCAGGCGGATACAGAAACCAGCCTTTCCTTTGCAGCCTGTCTCAGTAGACTCCCCTTTTCAGTAGTGGGGTCTTGATATTATAGGTCCAATCAATCCGCCATCCTCACAGAAGCATAAGTTTATCATAACAGCCACAGATTACTTCACCAGGTGGTCTGAAGCTGCTGCATTAAGAACTGTGAATACCAGTCAGGTAATTGCCTTTTTAAATTCGAATATTATTACTCGTTTTGGTATCCCTCACTGTTTAGTATTCGATAACGCTTCTTATTTTTTGTCTCTTGAAATGAGTCAGTTCACTCTAGAAAAAGGAATTAAATTGAAGTATTATGCCAGCTACTACCCCTAGGGAAATGGATTTGCAGAATCAACAAATAAGAATCCGATTAAAATCATCAAGAGAACGGTATCTGAAAATCACAATAACTGGCATAATGCATTGTTAAACGCAATCTGGGATGATAGGGTAGCACCAAAGACTGTTGTAGGTAACTCCCCCTTCTTTCTCGTCTATGTCAGAGAAGTAATTCTGCCACCACACGTTCTTCTTCCCTCACTACAGCTATCACAGAAAATACAAGAAGAATATTGTCCCCCTTTGGAGAACCGAATTAACACTTTAATGAAACTAGAGGAGGTAAGAGCCCAAGCTAAACGTAAGTTAGATCAGCATCAACTAGTGGTCAAAAGATAGTTTGATTCTAACTCTGCCTCTGATAGAAACTTCGAAGTAGGTGACCTTGTCTTGAAATGGGACAAACCACATGAGGGGAAGGGAGAGCACACGAAATTTCAGAACTTATGGCTTGGACCATTTTTAATTGCTGAGAAATTGGGTCCCAGCTCTTTTTGATTACAGAATCTAGAGGGATAGCCAGACACCTATCCGGTGAATGGCCAAGCTCTGAAAAGATATTTTGCTTGATGACAACCATGTATATACTGTGTAAATATTTTTCTTTTGTTTGCCTTTCTTTTACTGCTTTGGTTTTGATTTGTTCCCTTGCGCTTATTAGTTTTTGTTTCTGGAAATACACATACCTGCATTTTGAACGGTTCAGACAAAGAAAATAGAAAATTATTTCTTTGAAATGACTGCTGAAAAATTGTCTAAACATCAATTATATACTTATGAAATTAACATCTGTGTTGAACAAGGATTGTTGTTTGAAAGAAGTTAACTGATTTCAATTTGTGAGTAAAGCCTGTCACGATCATCCATTATCTTTTTACATTGTCCCTGTTCCTTAAGGGAATAACTTAGAATATGTCTCCCTGCCTTATAAGGTTGGTTTTGTAAACAAACCATCTCTGAATCTTAATGAAGGACAGTTTTGAAAATTCTTTCAAGGTCTGTAAAAATATGTCTAAAAAAATCTTAATTTTCAACGTCACCCCGCTCAATTATATATCTTTAAAAAATAAATCATAAAAGAGCTGTGGGAAGTGCTTGTAAACCCGTCGAGATGCTGAACAGGTCTACTGGCAGCGGGTAAATGCATGCATGATGCCAAGACAACTTTGTCAGGGTACTGAACAGGCCCGTTGGCAGCGAAGAAATGTCGAGTATATGAAAATTCGTAAGTATGTAATATCTTGACCTTAAAATGTCCTTTATTCTGATCTGGAACTTCTTGGGAGGATACAGATATCAGAGTGGGTTAAATGGCAACCCTGTTGAGGCTATGGATGCCTGCTGGCAGCAGTGGCTTTGTCAATAGTATTGGGGATTTTATCTTTAATATCGTGGCTCACTTGTCTTAATACTGTTATCAGTTTTCATCCTTTAAGCACTACAGAAATATTTGATTAAAGATGATGTTTAAACAATTTTCTGGTTGTGGTTTTTGAGTTAGAATTTTTCGCATTATCATAATCTGAATTTGTTCTTTTGGCAGAGATACCTGCTTCTACCAGTGTGTCTCCATTGTTGGAAGCCATTTTGCATTTTTATCCTATCTTTATAAGCTGCCTACACAAGTGTTTTGGAACCCTTGATTCTCATCGCAATCTTTTGAATAAAACGGCATGATCATTTTGCACATTTGCACACCTGCCTTCTGTTTTCGTTTTCACGACTGCAAGCATTAAAACCTTGGTTTGAAGTCATGTTGATGGCATTAAAATCGTCACTAAATTATTATGGTTACTCTCTTTTATGTGTTCAGTTCACTCAATGACAGTCGCACAGTTGGCAAAACACCAAATTTTTACCCACTCTGCATTTTCTGTTAATATGACTTCATTTTATTAATGTGTGATGCAATGGTGTTCTAGTGATTGTGATTGAGTCCTTGATATAATGGTGGTTCGATGTTCTATTGTTTTTGATCGAATTCAATGGTTTCATAACAATGCATTAACATTGTGATTAGACCCTTAGTGCAATGGTTTCATACAAAGCATACATTTTATGATCGAATCCATGGTGCTATATTCGAAACATTGTTTTGGTTTTAAATCATGCAAACACTATTGTTGTGCAAATATTCGGGTCGACTTATCATAGTTTTCAATGGTTGTTTTATTGGCATTGTTTTAACATACACCAATAGTGATTTGAATCACCATAGTGCCGTCAATTGTACATTTTGATATGACTATTTTGCATGGGTTTATTTCATTCCACCATCATCGCACACTTAGTCATTAATGCCTGCCTTCTATCTCGGGTTACCTCTGTTGGTTTTGGAGAAGCCTGTGAGCTTTCGGTCCTGCGTATACCCTGTCCAAACCCTTGTCCATTTACCCTGCTCAGTGTGTGTTCCGTAATATGGCACCTCTGGTGTGCATAGAATCTAATGGCATTCAAATGCTCTTGCTATTTGACAATGCTCGCGAAGACCTGCAGAATAGTGGCTGGCTAGTTTTCATCCAAAAGTTTGAGGGTTTCAACCTTTCGGTAGCCCAACATTTTTCCCTCACCTTCGACGGATGCAAGGTTAAGGTCAGAGAAATACAGCTTGAACTAAATGAGGAATTCCTCAGCTCAACTACAGGCTTACCAGCTAAAGGACAGAGGTGGTTTAAGAACTCGAAAGTGGACGAGGTGTCATGGCCGCTCCTATTCACATCAAGGAAGATTGTTAGTTGTGATAGAGGTATGCTTTTCAGTGCCCTCAAGTCCAGATGGCATGATCTTTTAGCCATTATTAAGCAATTTTTGACTTGCAAAGGTCATTATGGTTTGGTATTTCTTTATCATCTCAGGTTGCTTATGAATTTTATAGACTACCCCCTGAATATGCCTCACTATCTCCTACACATCCTGTACAAAATGTCTAAATGATTTAAGTGTGAGAAGGCTGATAGAAGCCTTTTCCATCACTGCTTGATCAAAATCATTATCGTCCATCATTTAAAACTTAGTGGTGACTGTTGGCAAGCCTTCCTATTAAGGAATGGCTTTGCCACTCCTGAGTCTGTTCAAGTGGACAAGGTTGTGGTCACTGAAACCCTGGTTGGGCCAGTCGTGCCACCTCCTACCCTTCTACCCCATGTCAAACCCTCGAATTCCCCCAACATTGACCTACCCAATACCATGGTCGACCTGTGTGCTAAAGAAAATACTAAGACCGTCAAGAGGCCTGTAAGGAAGAAATGCAAAGGTGATACTGGTGTCAATAGTAAGAGAAAGAAGAATGCACGATGGATATCCAGATGTGCTAGGAACAAGCCCAAACAAAACTCTAACCAGAAGCCTATCATTTTGAGGGAGGATTTAGACTCTGAGATTGAACATCTATTGACTGAGGAATACCCTTACTCTCATGGCCTATGTTCTGTGTAACCCTATGACTATGTTTCCAACCTACCTTCGTGCCTCAAGAATGACCCTAACTTCCCGGGAATTAAGATTGGTAGTGAAACCCTTGGTAACTTGAACGAACCCTCACCTGTAATGCCAAGGCCCAATCAACCACCGTGTACTCAATGCAATTCCTAGCTTGAACGTTACTACACGGATGTTCCCCTATTGCAATATAATATTAAATCATTAGAGGAACAAGTTACTATGTTGTCAAAGGAGAATGACAGGCTACAAGCCAACGAGAAGAAGCAAAAGACTACGGGTTCAATTGTCTTCAGAAATGTTGAGGCAACTACGGCCTTTGAAAACTCAACGTTATCCTGACCGAATCATTTTTCTACAGCCCAGGTATGTAT
>JASDQU011246722.1:0-25773 GCA_032191745.1 Picea mariana | reverse complement strand
TTTAAGTGGGATAAAAGGAGGTTTCCCCCTCGAAGAGGCTTATTATCTGAAATTATCTCTTTTTCAAGGCGTTGAATAATTTTTCTAAGGTTTTTCTATGCTATATTGATATTTGGTTCTTAACACTCAGGAGGAAATTTGAAGGTGGTTAAGTACCTTGGAAAGAAAGAGTGTGTAGGAGGGAACACAAAGTAGAGTTACTGAACACTCTGTAAGACTCTGCCAAGAGGGCATCAAGATAGTGTGAGCATGCAGAAGGACAACATGGTTGGAAGTGTTGGAAACCTTAAGAGAATCCCAGAATTACTGAACATTCTAAGGAAGGAAGGTTTTGCAAGAGTGCATCGAAAAAGGAAAGGAGATTCTTTAAACCCTTCTGTAAAGCGAAGGGAGAAGCCATCGAAGAAGGGATTTGAGCGCAAGGATTGCGCCACTGATACTGTAATTCCATCTTACAAGATCAGGAGGAAAAGAAAGAATTTGTCAGGAGGGCATGAGGAAGTTCAGAGAGGAACGATGAACTTTGAAGGTTTTCAAGGTGAGTAAAATCGTAGAGTCTACATGAATTTCTGCAAGGAGTGCAGAAGGAGCTTGAGAACAACATGAGTCTCGAAAGAAATAATCTGTGCTAAGTGTGAAAAAGGGGTTTAGGACTTTCCAAAGTCCTGAAGGCTGAAAAATTCATCCATCATTGGAGGAGACAGGTGGCAGAATATCGAGAGGTTTGGGAGCAGGAACTTCGGGAGGTTTTCCAAGAGAAAACATAGATCTTCGTGAATTCGTGAGGCGCGAAGTGATTCTGGATGGTTGGATCTGGAAGAAATGTGGCATAGATCCATGCAGTTCGGAGGAAGACCCCTTCAAGAAATTTCAAGGAGAGAATACCCGAAGAGTTGGGAGTCGAAGAAATCCTATCCATCCATTGAGGTAGGACATGTGGAGTTGGAATCGACACTTCACTGATTCGCCAGTCAGGAAGGGAAGAGTCAAGAGAAGAGAGGACTCGTAAAGTCCGAAATTGTGATTTGATCACATTCGTTGATCATGAGAGGAGCGTAGACCATAGATCTGGTCTTGAAGAATTCACTGATTCAAGAATCAGGAAAAAAGGGGAGTAAGAAGCTCTCGAAAGTTTCAAAGTGCGGAATCATGAAGGAATAGGCCCACGGTCATAGTCTATGGTCACATCAATGAGGGAATTATAGCATAGAGAGATATCATCTGTTGACTTTAAGCCTTGAAAAGTGCTAAGGAGAGGGTCTGTGGGTGCCACATAACCTGTGCCGAAAAGTTAAAGGGCCTATGTTAAGTTAAATCAGTTACCATGAGGAGCCCGATGAACCATTTGGTTTGGTGACTTGAATGATCCTAGACTAGGAGGTCAAGCAACCCCTCAGGAGGGAGGATAAGGGGGGTTTGCATAGTCAAATCTCAACCATGAGACTCTGACCAACAGACGTGACCCATACTGGCCCGATGTTTCAACCAAAAGCTCTGATACCAATCTGCAACATACCCCACCACCCACAAGCCGGGGTATGCTACATTCAAGCCCACCCTTGGAATTATTTCTCTTACCGATACTTTTTTAAATTAATAAGGATGCATAAAATAAAATATCTAACTACATGCACAATAATAACTAGTAAGCATGCATATTCTAAAGTTTCAATTAAACAATAAATAAATACACAGTGGAATACATTCATATACGATAAATAATACCATAACAGAGAACACTTATATTTATAAAATAAGACACCACCTCGCTGCAGACCAAGGACATTCCACCCAACCGCAGACACTACTATTCCTAATATCAACAGTAGTGTCACCCCCGAGCTAGGACTATGAATTCACAAGGATGGTTCCAGAGTGTTATATGGCTTCCCAAACCAGTCAACACTCAAGATCTCATAGGCTTTCCCAACACTCACAACAATCCAAGTACCTAGGTCTCTTCTACCCAGATTGCACCACCCAAGAGAATGGACCCCACCCTTCTCTACCATGGAGCCCCTCAAGCATTACTTCTCCTCCCAGGGCTCCAACACAACTGGTCTAGCATTTCCATGTTGGAACTCCCAGGAATCACAACTGTGAAAAAATATGGACACATTCCAACGCATCTCATACATGAAAGCCTCAAGTCATGGCTGTATTACACCATCAGCCACTACAACCAACGATACCATGGCTACTCTTGGACAGTTCGTTTCTCTTTCCCCAAGCCAATACATAGATGAGGAAGGATGAATGAGTGATAAGTAAGAATGGAATGAATGAACGAGTGAACAAGTGACTGAACGAATGAACCACTGAGAAAGTGAACAAGTGAATGAGTGAACGAGCGAACGAGCGAATGTGCGAACCCCCCAACCAGACCAGGGGTATGTTTAACTAATTTGTGGGGAATCAAGAAACTCCTGACCTTCCCCCAAAGAACCTCATGTAACTGATCCACTCCCTTAGACAAAAGAGTAATCAAAATAGGAAATAAACATTTATCCCCTCTAGCCCCCTCCCTTGTGAAATCATATCCCCCTATAAATCTAGTCCTTCTCCATATAGCATCAAGCGATGTGTTTATTATTAATAATGATCAAAACATTACATTTCTTAGGCACATTGGCCTCTTTTAATTGTTTGGGCCCTCTAGCCTCTTGATAATTAAAAAAATACATTATTTAATATGGGGCTCAAAACCTAGGGTGTTACATCATTCCACGTCATTACTTTCCATGTCAGCCAATAGAAGTGGTCAATGATCGATGGTCAGGTTGGAAAAATAGAGGAGTGTTTTTCTTCAACCAACAAAGATGGTTGATGGTCAAGTCAACCAAATTGGTAACAAGTTTCATCCTCTAGTGAAAATCATTGATGGTTGGGTCGATCGATTCATAGATGTGCTGAAATTGTTTGAAAGGGAAAGAGTTGATGTTTTATAGTCAGGTCAGTAGTTTGGGAAAGGTGTTTCATGCTTCCAACGAGAATCACCAATCGACCAATCTCTGATGGAGCTCGAATCAATAGTCCAAATCGATTTAAGTTTTCAATCAACGACGAAAATTGATTCACAGTGTTTGGAAAGGAATAGCGGATCATTGACTCATATTATGCCTAATTTGAGATTGACGACTAATATTTAAAAGGTTGTTGTAACAGTAAAATAATCAAATTTGAAATATTTTTTTCTGGTTTTGAATGTCATGAACTTACGGGGTGATTTTGAGGCCCTAAATTTGTTTTTAGGAAATATAATCCCAAGAGAATATATTTTAACAAGGTGCAATTGTATTTTTAATGTAAACAAACTAAGTCGTAGATAGCTTTCCAATGAGATAATATGTTCGCAAAACAAATCTTGTATGAGAAAGTTATAACTGAAACAAATAAGGTAAAATTTTGGCACCAATTTACTTCTAAAGGGCATAACTCCTAGATCAAAAGTATGTTTGGGGTATGAGAGCATTCGATGGAAATATTATGAACCATATAATATCTCCATGGATCCAAATTTAGAATCTAGGTAAGTAAAAATGTGTAGGGAGAGAAAGAATACACATGTAACATACATGGATAAAAATGTAAAACAATCAAATATTCTACAGGCTATAATTATCAGTCCAGATCTTGATTCAGGGTGAAATTGTGATAGATTGTTAAGAATATAGTCATGGACATACCTAATTGAGCATATGTCAAAATACAAAAGGAATTGATATTGGGTTGCACAAACAAGGATAAAAATTGGTAAGTCAAGTGAAATTTCCAAGGGGCAAAGTATTCATTTCCAAATTGTTGCATATTCTGATTCGAGCATCAGTTTGAAAATGTGAGAGTTGTTATGAATTCAATGTTATCATTATTATCTATGTCATGTAGGAAAACTTTCTTGGTTCCTTATATATTTACCTCTGTAAGTGGAAAAATTTGGTGTTTGAGATTATTTACACCAAGTAGAAAGGTGTACAAAAGGGTTAAATTAACAATATTCAATTGCATATAACTTTTCACTTAGCGGTCGAAATTGAGAAAGAAACTAATCATTTAAAATATATTGGATAAGAGACTCTAGACATCCACTCACAATTTCGTTTTCAACTAGAGGATTCTTGAGGAATCAAAGGAAAGGTTTCTGGTGAATTTGAAGGACACCATTGAGTAGAATGGAATTTCAGGAGGCCATAACTCTTTGCACATAAATTAGAGTGAAGCATGAGTATGTTCATTGGAATGGTAATCCAAAAGACACAATGATATAAGGCCTAAGTTCTCCATGGGAGAATTAGGTTGCTCCATAAAGTTGCAGGAAAATGTGGAATTGGATTCCATGAACCCTGTAACTACTCAATGTGAATATTTTTCCAAATAATGTCAAAGGATAAACTTTCCCAAGTAATATAGTTGAGTTCCAAAGGTGATTGTTGGGTAAGGGAGAGTATTGAAACTCATGACAATTCCTATGAATAATTATAGAGGCACATTTTAAGTGTAATATCTTAACAAGATAAAAATAGGTGAGATGATTAATAGGGAATTGTTAATAAACAAAGGAGCACACCATCATAGAGTGTTGTGTGAAGGTATTGTTTGACAGAGGATAAGATTCCACAATTAAGAATTGTGTGGGTTTGTTCTAGTCTAATTCTAGGGTCGATTGGATAAGGAAGAAAGTCAAGATTGTATAGTTTGTTGAAACATCAAAGAGATGCAAGGGAAGTGCAGTGTTACGGATGAGGTGATGCAGGGTTGACAAGGGTCTAAGGAATATATGGGGAATATTAGTATTTAGATGTTATAGAATATGAATGGCTTTCAAAGGAAAATCAATAGATATTCTCACACAAATCATGAATCTAGTATGTGAAGAGTTTTATTGCATGCAAAAGGAGTTAAGGAGGAATCCATATCCTTGATGGTATAAATATAGTGAAGTCTACAAGCTTACTAAAAGAGAAAGAAAAAGGATATCATGGGATGAAGTGTGACTCATGGAGTGGATGGAGTGGGTGGATAATCTAGGGAGTTGGAAGTGCAGTTTTGCAGATCAGGTGATGGAGGGTTGAAAAGGATCTAAGGAAGAGATGGGGAATATTAATATTTAGATGTTATATGATATAAATGGTTTTCAAAGGAAAATATATAGATCTTCTGACACAAATCATGAATATAGTATGTGAATAGTGTTATTGCATGAAAAAGGAGTTAAGGAGGACTCCATATCCTTGATTGTATAAATATAGTGAAGGCTACAAGCTTGCTACAAGAGAAGAAAAAATTCTATCATGGGATGAAGTGTGACTCATGGAATGGATGGATAATGTATGTGTGCAAATATAAGAATGCAATAATCAGGGATTATTACATATGATGTATAAACTCTTGTCTAAAAGTACACAAGCAATAAATTTTCCTATATTATCACAGTGTGCAACCAAAAACAAGGTACAAGTGAAAATGGAGGGTGTATCATTTCCATTTGGAGTGGATTAGTCTTGAATGGCCAAGCAATGATTCATAGTGAATCACTGAATGAAATGAAGAGAGATATTTAAAATTGAACAAAGCCATGGATAAAAAAGGAGATTAGAAAATATGAAATAAAAGAAATATTTCAAAATGTTGAAATGCCAATCCATGATAGTGGTATTTGAAGACAAGTTTGGTGAAGGAAATGGGGAATAGTTAATTAGATTGCAATGTTAATATTAAATTGGAGTAGTTCATGTTACAATGCTATGGATTTTGAGAATTTTAGCCAAAATTTGGGGATGATATTCTCTACATAAAGGATGTAGTTGTGATATGGAATCACTAGTTGATATCATGGATGCAAATGCAGAATGGCCAAGTGGGGCTTGGCTAGAAGTTTCAAAATAGGGGCCAATGGCACAAAATTGAGAAGAATGGTAGTGAGGTTCTACAGGAGTTCAAGGAAAACCATTGATAACAACAAAATATATAACTAAGGATGAAAAAATATGCATTGGAATGCATGATGCATACAATAATGATAGAATGATTGTACATAAAATAGGAGTGATGACATTAATTCTAGGTGCATATTGATGTGAATTTGTGCATGTGGGCATGCTTGAGAATGTGTATGGGATGAGTATCGAGTAAGAGTATTATGTCGATATATATATACAATAATGATGATATGATATTTGAATAAAATAATGATGGATTATGTATCCTTGAAAAATGATTATAGTATGATCATACTGTTTCTTATTATATCCTTTCATATGAATACAAACAATGATGATGGGAATGTTGACCAAAGTAAATTGGTAAATGGATTCGATAAGCTTATACAAAATGTCAAAGGATTCAGTTGTTGGAATAGTCACCAATACTGAGAGGGGGCTGAATCATTATTGAGCACTTTTTACCATTTTTAATCAAAAAATGTAAACATTAGCTTATCAACATTGTATCACTTATGATTGCATTCAAGATATCATAAACATATAACCATAGATACACAATCCACAATCATTTTACATGGAAACCCAAATGGGATAAAACCACATAACACTTTTTAATATATATCTCGAAGATTACTTTCAACGGAAGCACCAACTTCCAAAATTCTTCAGCACCAATTGGAAGGAGGAACCAAACCACTCTTTACAAGCTTCAACCTAAAGGAATATACAAATCCATAAATTCTCCAGCTCCAATTCGAAGGAGGATCCAACCCCCTACTTTATAGGCTCCAAACTGAAGGAAAATCCAAGTCCCTAGATTCTCCAGCTCCAACTAGAAGGAGGCTCCAATGCCATAGTTTATAGGATCCAACCTGAAGGAATATCCAACTCCCTATAATCTCCATATCCAACTGGAAGGAGGCTTCAACCCCTTATTTTATAGGCTCCAATCTGAAGGAAAATCCAACTCCCTAGATTCTCCATCCACTCCAACCCTAGGAAAATCCAATTCCCTAGTGACACAATAATTTTACATGGAAACCCAAATGGGAGAAAACCACATAACACTTTTTAATATATATCTCGAAGATTAATTTCACTGGAAGAACCAACTTCCAAACTTTTTCAGCACCAACTAGAAGGAGACACCAACCCCTTCTTTACAAGATTCAACCTAAAAGAAGCTACAAATCCCTATATTATCCATATCCCATTGGAAGGAGGATACAACCCCCTAGTTTATAGGCTCCCACCTGAAGGAAAATCCAACTCCCTAGATTCTCTAGCTCGAAATAGAAGGAGGCTCCAACACCCTAGTTTATAGGATCCAACCTGAAGGAATATACAACTCCTTATATTCTCTAGCTCCAACTGGAAGGAGGATCCAACCCCGTATTTTTATGAGTACCAACTCAAAGGAAGATGAAACTCCCCTGCAAGCACTAACCTGGTATCGGAAGACACCAATCTTCCCATGCACCACACACTATCCTAGAAATATATATAAGAGACTCAACTTGTCATTGTAATTGTCACTATAACTGTCATTGATATTGATACATCATCATCATCATAAATAATAGAATCAACATGTCACTGTAACTGTCACTGATATCAATACATCATCATCATCATAAGTAAGAGAGTCAACATGTCACTATTATTGTCATTGATTTTTCCACTATCATTGATACATCAAAATTGGGTCCACATAGAAATTGGTTCCACATAAATATCCTAGGTCCACATGGGTCCACATATAAACCCCAACATCACTTCTTAAATTTATCTCGAACACGTGTTTGGGACTAGTTTCTAGATTAGTCATGAATCATAACTTGCAACAAGTATAACTATGTATATGTAACGAATCAAGGTCTAAAACTTGTACCAAATATTCCTTGATATCTTCTTTGAAATTACTCGAAGTTTATCCCCTTGATTCATTACTAAATATATATATATAGTGAAAATGGCAGACCTTCCTAAATTTTGTCCTATTATGAAGAGAAAAATGTACAAGATGCCACACGTGCAATATTTGATATATGATTATAAAAATAAAAAAGAAACTACTAAGTACTATATTTTTTCCAATTCAATTGGTCTCACATAATTTGAATCCTATATGAAGAAGTTATTATCGTTTTACCTGAAACCCCTGTTTGAGGCTACTTATAGGACTAGTCTAAAATCTTATGTTCCATAGGGCGTATCTCCAAAACTACAATGACCCAAAATATGAAATTAATACCAAAGTTACCTAGATATGTCCTCTCAACATCCTCCATGTTTTTCTATTTGAATCATTCTAAAAAAAAAGTTATAGAAAAAATGGCAATATGACATTTACAAAAAATACCTTAGAACACATCCTCACAAGACTTCATCTTCCTTTACAATTTTGACCTTCTTCACTTCATCTTCCCTCTGAAATTCTCTTCCAATATTTTTCTAAGAATGATGAAAATGAGAGGTTCTTAATGTGTATTTATACTTTTCGAAGTACCTCCTTTACTTGAATTTAGGGTCAACTTGTAATTTCTTGTCCTTAGATTTGGGGCTTCTTCACTTTCTTTCAAAGATTCATCTTTAAGAGGGAATATCTCATCAACTGTGAGGAAGCACATGGAATTACACATACCATTGGAAATGGCTTGACGAGAAACATCAATCCATGGATATTTTTCATGCATTTGTAATGTACTTCACCCTCATTTTTCTTAAACAACTTCGGCCTTCATGACCACACCTCTCGAAACTACTAACCAAGTTCTCAGGGATTCTTTGACCATACATGTAACTTATTTTCTTAACCACTATGGATTGTTGCGGGATTCTTAAAAGCATATTTTCATGAGGGTGATTCTTAGAGATACATCATAAGGGGACCACTTTGGATATTCATTTAAATAAACCCATCACTTCTAGCAGCTTCTAGACTTCTTCTAGGGTTGACATAAAGGACAACAAATTTTCCAACAATATCCCCCTTTGTAATTGATGGAAAAAATCGTAGTCCACCCCTGACCATTTCTCCCCCCCATATTCATGCTCTCCCCCTATCTTCATGCTTTTTTTCTTTCTCTCCCCCTTTGACTTTAATGGCAAAGGGTAACTCCCCCTAACAATTTATGTCCCCTTGTATTCTTTGAAACATCTCATGTAAATCAATGTGGTGCTTCTTGTATATGATTCCTTTCCTCTCTTCCAGGGCTTCTTGTCCATTGGTACTTCCTATTATTGTAATCCACTTATGTATATTAAAATCATTCATCTTCATGGCTTGTCATGTATTCACTAAGATGACATCAATGATGTAATCATTCATCAATTTTCCCTTGATAGTATAACTCCTCTTGATGGTTTATCTTCCCTTGTCTTGTTGTGCCTCTCACGGCTTCCCTTCCCGTGACTAGATGGTTCCACCTATCAATATGGTTATTTTATGAGCCATTCCTTTTGATGCAAATCAGAACAAGTATTTATGGAATTTCTCTTGAGCTCATGATTTCATCTACTATCATGTATATTCTATGATTGATTTCAAGTATTATCTTCTAAACATGTCGAATATCTCATGAATTCATCTTTGTCTAAGTGTCACAAAATTGTCCATGACTCTACTGCTCAACTACACATAATTTTGACCCATCTTTCACTTTACTATTCTAAATACTTCTCTAAGTATCCTACAACTGATCTTCTTCTCAAGCCAAATCAAATATGTCCACTAGTTTTCTCTGTCTTCAAATTAAATTATACACATTTGCAACAAGTACACATTCTTGAATTTGTAATGAACATATGCCTTCTTGAATACATGCTTGGAATCCTGCATACAATCATGAATCTCTGCCTTAAAAGTGTGCCAACGATATTCTTCTTAAATTCCAATTGAGCCCTTCATACATGCATGTGAAGGTGTTCATAAAACTTATTCTTAATCAACCAATCTACCATGAAACATTTTTGCACCTTTTCCATCAAACCATTTTGAATTTTTCTTCCCAAAATATGAAAACACTTCAGACTTCTTGAACGATAGTTCTCCATTCTATAATAGTTGTTGCTTATACTCCCCCTCTTCAAAATTCACATTTACTGGGAGTCTCCAAGCTAGATTGCTTAGAAAAATATATAAACTTACTTTGCTATAGGATCATCATTCTAAATTATGGCATCTTATCTTTTACCTGTAAATTCATCATGATTTCGTAACTTTGTAAATATTGTGAGTATGACCTCTAGTCATTTTTCATTCACCTATTCTTCTTTTTTTGTATTTCTTCTCCAAACCTTCTTTTACCTGATATCAATGGTTTCCTTCATGGAAGTCTCCATCATGCTTCTATAATTATGAGCTATGTGTCCATAGTTTTGACATTTGTAACATTCAACAGTGTAGGGGGACACAAAAATATTTTCCTTGAACATTTCTTCCATAGGCTCTGTAATCTACACATTTATGTACAAATTTATTACAAGTAAAAAAATAACCAAAAAATAAACTTTCATACCTGGGAGCAACTAATCCTCTTTGTGATGTAGTCCTTTTGAATTCATGCTTTCCTTGATCATGATATTCTCTTATGTTGTTTCCTTCACAATGATTGAAGCTTATTTGATTATAGTAGGTATAAGGTCTTCTTGGAGATACACCTCTGCTACATTCATTCATCTTTGGCTCGTGTTGGCCATGATCCCTTCCTTTGTGAATGTCTTCATAATTTCTAGCCTTTTCTTCATTCTTCCTTTTCGGCAACCTAGAACTCTTCTCTTCAACTTTATTTACTGGGTGCATATAGATTCCTCTCTCTTTGATGCTCTTGTTGGGATTGTTATTTTCATATTCTTTTCATGAGGAATCACCAATGTATCCAAGACCTTCTTTACTGAATGACGACCTTTGACATATGAGAATGTCTTCTAGCACTTGAGAGCTCCTCAAGTTCTTGTTGATATTGTTAAATTCAACCCTTAATGTGACAACTTCTTCTTCAATCTTATCAAAATATTATTCTTTCTTCATCATTTGGATCTTCATTACTTCTTCTATTCTCTTTTCTTCTTCAAGTTGCATTTTCAAGGAGATGATTTCTTCTTCAAGTCTTCTTTCTTGTGGACTAGATTCTGCTTCAATCTTGTTTAAGTCCTCATATATTTCCTTAAGATGACTTGGAAAAATTTCTTCTCTCTTATTTTATTCCTTTCTTAGTGATACTATTTCTGCTTCGAAACACTACTTTTCCTCCTAAGTGTCTCTTCAATTCGTTTATCTTATTTTGACTAGACCTTTCCATTTATGATAATATGTTGACCTTCTTCATAATTTTTGTTGGTGTTTTGAGAACTCTCCTTTAGCTTGATCATTTCTTCCTCGAGTGACTTGTTTTTCTTCCTTTCTATTTTTATCTTACTCAAACAATTGATTAGTTTTTCCTCAAGATCCACTTTTCCTTCTTCATAACCTTCTTCATAATTTTCAAGTTCTTTTCTCTATCTTTCTAGGCTACAAAATAATTATGCTTCATGATCTACCATACCATTTGTAATTTCTTCTTTTGAATCTGTCTGACATGATGAGCTTCTTTTTTCTCATTCTATCTCAACATCTCCTTTATATTGATAATCATGCTCTAGATTTGTGATTGCAAGAAGAGATCTATTAGAGTAGAGATTATATAGCTTATCACAAATCTCTTTGGATGATGAACATTGTCCCACTTTGACTTTTACCAAATCAAGTAATCCATCTATGAAGTCATCCATTACTATTTTTGTTCAATTTTAATTCTTTCTTTGCTATAGACTTCAAAGGTCTCTTTGAATCGGTGTATCCTGTAACAAATGGGTACCAAAAATCATACCCATGTGCCTCTAAAAACGCTTTCATTCTTGAGCTTCATATCTCATAATTCTTACCATCAATCACTCATGTTCCATTATCTGTTTAATCCATGATCTACATTCTAGTGGTTAGACTGATTTTAAATGACTTTCTCTAATACCAATTGTTGGAATATTCACCAATCCTAAGAGGGGGGCATGAATTAGTATTGAGAACTTTTTACCATTTTTAGTAACAACATGTAAGCATTATCTTATCAACAATGTATCACTTATGATTTCATTCAAGATGTGATAAACATATAACCAGAGATACATAGTACACAAAATTTTTATGTGGAAACCCAAATGGGAGAAAACCACATAACGTGTTTTAATATATATATTGAAGATTACATTAATAAGAATAACCAACTTCCAAAATTCTCCAGCACCAACTGGAAGGAGGCACGAACCCATTTTTTATATGCTCCAACCTGAAGGAAGAAACAACTCCAAAAATTCTCTATCTCTAATTGGAAGGAGGCTCTAGCCCCCTAGTTTACAGGATGCAACTTGAAGAAAGCTCGAAATCCCTATATTATCCAGCTCCAACTCTAAGGGGGCTCCAACCCCCTAGTTTATAGGCTCCAACTTGAAGGAAGCTCCAATTTCCTAGATTCTCCAACTGAAAGGAGGCTCTAACCCCATAGTTTTATGAGCACCAACTCAAAGGAAGCTACAACTCCCCTACAAGCACCAATATGCTATATGAAGACACCAATATTCTGGTGTGCCACCCAACCTTTTAGAAATATAAATGAGAGACTCAACCTTTCACTGTAATTTTCACTGATACTAATACATCAACATTATCATCATAGATAAGAGACTCAACCTATCATTGTAACTGTCACTAATACTAATGCACCATCATAATCATAAATAAGAGACTCAACCTGTCACTATTGATGTCACTCATTCCGTCACTATAATTGATACATCAAAATTGGCTCCACATAGAAACTGGGTCCACATAAATATCCTAGGTCCACATGGTTCGACATATAAATACCAACATCACTTCTTAAATTTATGTCGAACACATGTTTGGGACTAGTTTCTAGATTAGTCAAAACCCTAAATTACAACAACCATAACTCCGTGCCTGTAATGAATCAAGGTTTGAAACATGTACCCAATCGTCTATGATATTTTCTCTGAAATTCCTCCAAGTTTTTCTCCTTGATCTGTCACTGTTGAGTCTCAGAATTATTGCATTTTCATCCTCTTTTCCTTTCACCATTCCTCACATTCTATCACTTCATTTAACCATTCATTATACTCTTTTCATGAATACGTTTGGGTTTCACCTTATTATTTTCCACTTTATTCATTTTAGTATTAAAATATAATTTATAATTAAATATTAGAAATTAATATATGTTTCATATATATCTCAAAGATTTGTGTGAGTATTGTAATGTAGGGATATTTGAAGCTTTCCACCAAGGAGTATTCAAAATCTTCCCGAATGTTTTCTCCATCTTTTCAAAATTTGAAGGAGATAATTCAAGCTAATTTCAAGGAGGAATATCATGAGAGGATTTGTGAGAGAAAAGTGGATAAGTATTTTGTAATTATAGAAAATTGGTTGAGAGAAAAGTGGAGAGGATTTGAAGGGATACGTATTTTGTAATTATAGCAAATTGGTTGAGAGAAAAGTTGATTTGTAATTATGAGTTGCTTATCTTCTTTTCAAAGCACTCATGTATAAAGAAGTGGGCTCTCTCCTCATTTGAGAGGAGGAGAAGAAGAGAGAAAGAAATGAAAAATAAGAACGTAGTTAGTCTTTACTCTTGAGATAATGAGTTAGTCATGGATTTCATCATTTTGTAATAGTGTGGATGTTTTAGAGTAAATATTTTGATTTCTACATAATAGATTTGTTATTTTCAGTTGTTAATATAGATTTTATGTGAGCTCACATATGTTTTTCATTTGTTATTTAGTTATAGATGATTTTTCCTTTGTTTAATTTCATGCTTTCTTAATCGGTTTAATTTATGCAATTTCATTCTTTCGTTTATTTCATGCAATTCAATTTCAGTTGTGTGTTTCTTTTTCAATCATTAGATTAGGTTATCTTACTTTCACCCTGCATATATTGTTCTTGCACCTCGAATATTACGAGCCACAGGTCGACAATTTTATGTTGAATTCATTGGCATATAAATCGCTCGACATTTTGGCGTCGTTGTTGGGGACGTGCTAAAGGGATTAGAGATTATGTAGGTAGGTTTTCTTTAATTACATAGCAAGGGGGAGGAGAAAGTTTAAGACAAGAGGTAAGAACCTGCATATCCATTTTAATGGGTCGCTTCAAATCCTTGTTGTTCCCTTTCCGCAAGAGTGTTTACTTTTTCAGCAAGTTTGCTTACTTTTCGTAGTTTGTTTACTTTTCTCAGTTTGTTTACTTTCCTGCAATTTACTTTCCCACAAGCGTTCTTTCTTTCCTACACAATGTGTTTACTTTCCTGCAATTTATTTTTCATGCCAGTGTGCTTATTTTATTGCAAGAGTGCTTTTTTTTTATGGATGTTTTATTTCTTTCATTATGAACTAGTTTCTGCTTTCAAACGAGTTTTCTTTTGAGTTTGTACATGTTTATCTATGATTTTACACTACTTTTGTACTAGTATTTTTTTGTAACGTCTCGTACTGCTTTGTACCAATTTTCAATTGTAGTATCTGATTTGAATACTAGTAAGATGATTTTAGGATGAGCGTAAGTTTGGAACAACTTAATCAAATCCTAGCAACAACTAGGATCTTTCCTTCCCAATAAAATCATATTTTGACCGCAGTCAAAATCTTAACTACTCCTCCAAATGAAAAAGAAGAATCAACATTTGAAGAATCCTATACATCTGATGGGGAACTAATATTTGAACAAGAGATCAAGGAGGACAACGAAGAGATTTCGAGTGATCTAAATCATAATATAACTCAAGTCTATGAAAGTCCTATCGAAGTAGGGTTTCAAGAAAGTATTAGGTTAGATCAAAGTTTTTGTTTTTATTTAGTTAATCCACAGTTACAACAACTAAATTTTCTTATTTTTGTATGTTCTACATTTCATTTCGCAAAATTGACAGTGAATATTTTCTTATTACTGTTGTGTGTATGGTTACATTGGATATTTGACTACACTTAAATAATTTCTAACTTTCAATTAGAGTAGAGTAGGCAGGAAAAACGAATAAAACATTGTTATTTTCAGTTTTTGTTTTAGCATTGAATAAGTATGTTCTCCTCCACACTTCATGTGATCTCGAGGTTCAAAAAGTAGGATGTTTAAAAAAAAATTTAGGAAAGATTTATGTTGTTGGTGATGAAAGAAAAACTCCTAATAGATTGTTCTTCTACAATTTTAAATTTACAATCTCTATTTGCTAAAAAATAATAATAATAATAATAATAATAATTCATTTCAATTTGTTTTTAATAAATCTTCTAGTTTTATTAGGAATAGTAAATAATAATAATAAAGAAAATTTTATGAAAAAATTAGCTTTGTGGATTTAGGAATAAATTGAATAAAAAAAAACAACAAACGAACAAAAGGTATTCACCCTTTGATCTGGAACAAGACCTGCAAAAAGTGATTTAAACCAACAAATATTAAAAAATAAATAAAAATTAAGAAATAAACACCAAAACCCATAAATAAAATTTCACCAACACCGCTGCACTATTGTTGAATTCTTTGGAATTCTGAATGGTCTCCAGAGCTCTCGATTGAAGTTTCACTTCCCACGCTAAAACTTGCCAAAACAATAAAAATCATTAAAATCCAAAGCTGTCAATTATTCTGTATCTCATTCCAGTTAAAGATCCCCAAATTGCATCCACGAACAACTTACTCTCAGAACCTGCACCATTTTTTCCTAAATTTTCCACTGTTTATCGTCTTTGGCATAATAGCGGAAGCCCTGTCGACAAAAATTAAGGCCATATTTCTTGATTAGGCCATGCGAGTACCCGCACACCCGACATATGCATGATCTAGATCCATAGCTCTTAGGTGAGAATTCCACACTATAGAGTGAATCATCTTCGATACATGTGCACCATAATCGACCTATGTGCTTGCAAAGATTGAATCTAATAGCGGTCGATTAAACAAAATTAGGTCACATTGAGTTGTTTATTTATCATTTTTTTCATTGCATTGTGCTTGCAACATGGGATGACTTACATCTTATCCAAATTGTTCTTGAGGATATCAATCCCTGTAATGTCTATATTACCCTAGGGAGAAGATGATTATCGTTGCTTTCAAAAGCACTTTTTGAATCCGTGTTGATCTTTGGGTTGAATGCTAGAAAGTTGAATTTGAATGAAAGGCTTGAAAAGAAATACATTCTAAATCCAACCTCTAGCGACATCTCTCGTTATCTTCATGGATGCAGGAAGTTGAGATCTACCCCTCAGATTCCGTGCCACTATGTTTTTTCCACAATTTGATTTGATTCTATCCGGGATATACTCCAAAAAAATCTGTGCGTTCAAAATTCATAAACCAACTACCCGTGCAATGGAGATAACTCATATCATCGACCACCATTCATCGCCATAGTTATGATTGTGTTAGGTTGTTGCCAATCAGTGGACACCTACTACATTATCGACCTGCTACATTATCGAATGAGATTTTATGATTCGGTTTGTTAGAGAGGTAGTGGATTTTAATTGGTTATGCCAACCCATCACACCATGACCCATATTACAAATTTAGTTTTCCCAGTGTCATCGGATAAAACTACAAGGATCAAACGCAACCATCTTTTGTCTCGTCAGCCTAAGAATAGGATAGTTGAGTGTGTTTTTCGCAACTTCAAGCACAGGAAAAATAGCTTGAAATCTTGGTTTGGTTCGTAGAATAAGGAACGAGATCTTGTTTGAAACAAAAACCATCACAACATAATATGCAGGGGGATAGCTTGTTCATTAGCTGGTGGTCGAGGACTTGATTAAAGGGATAAAGGTCTAGATGAAGATATTGTAGGTGGAATATATGAATATGGTGTTCTAACATAGATCCCTTCCTCGCCGAATTCACAAAGGCGTCAATATTGATATCACGTACTTCACTGACTTCACAGACTCTCTCTAGTTACACACACAGGTTGGACTATCCATCATCGGTGATCCACAAGGAATCCAAACCACAATGAAGAGACATAACTCACCATGTCTTACTCGTAGACATCTGAAAAGTTTTTTTCCTCTCCCTTTTTGGGTCCAGTCCTTCGGCCCCCCTTTCAATCGCGCTGGACCTATTTCATGGATTTCTGATGAGTGATTATTTGCTTGCTACAAACATAAAATTTCAAAACAATGCATATTCTCCCAATTTGGTCAATAAATATACTCAAACTATAGCACTGAGAATCACAGGAGAAAATGTTTTTACACATTCTTGAACATCTATGAACACCTTGGGGGATATATATGGTTTGCATGGAAATTAAATTTACATGTATACAAAGTTTATGGTATGGGATGGTCATGTTGGTAGTGATGGCGTGGCTGGATATGTAACATTTCTTGATCAATTGTTTTCACACATCTATGTTCATCATATTCTTCATTCGACCCGTGGGTAACATGGGGACCATATCCTACTGCCAGACCGGCCCATACTAGGTTTGGATAGTAATATTGGCTAATGGAGAAATGAGTATGGTAAAGAGGGGAATCCAGTCGATATTGTTCTTCTATGTCGATATTCTTCGTATCTCTTCTTCGTTGAGAAAGGTGTCTTCATTTCTTCCTCTATTTTCCTACACTAAAATGATAATGATAACATGCCAAATGGAAAAGAAGAAGAAATTATTATGCATGATGATAACATAATTTCGGCTGGATAATCTAGAATTCAAGTAGTTCATTCTATATCATTGAGATACATAAAAACAAACGCCCACATGTTATCGATGGTCATTTTTTTTTCTTGATGTCATCATTTGTTCACAATGTTCACAATAATGGTCATATTGGTTATTTCTTGCTAATCCTATCTCTAATAATGTGTGGGTTTTGCAAAAATTTATGGTTGAGTGTCTTGCTATTGTTATGAAATTTTTGGACATCATAATGGATTTTGGCTCACATGCCACTGCTGGCTCAAAATTTAAAATGATAAGATGAATCAATGAAGCAAAAGCCTCGCAACGGCGTAAATTATTGAATATTTGACTATTTGTGTTACCCTCTCACCATGAGCTTTGTAGTGAGACTTCTCACTTAATAAAATGAGAGCTTGAAAAAATGGAAAGAGAAATTGATGAGCAATTTTGTCATGGAGTCCATAGGAGAACGCCAGAAGATGGAAACAATTATAGGGATTAGACACATTTAATTTACAACTCTAAAACTAGGGTCTCTCTGTGAAAAGTATTAAAGATCTTGAAGTCTTTGGATTTTCTATTAACCTGTTTAGGATCTCAAGTGATTTGTGTTATGTCTCACTGGTTTTCACTTCAAAATCAAGCCTATATAGAGATACATTTATGGTTGCACATACATTGATATGCATATTATATGAGCATGACTCTAACCTTCTTTACACATTCATGCACCCACATACCCCAAGTCACCATAAACACATACCAGAATGAGAGAGAAGGACCCCGATCTCCAGTGAACAAACTTTTCCGAGTTGGCTTACCAACAACATTTGCTCTATTTAGCGTGAATTTTTTTTTTAATTGTTTGCTCCATTATATGGGATGAAAATGTAAATTCTTTTCCTTTTGCGTAGTGGTGTGGAATAAAGAAAAAATATAAAAATATAAAATATAAGAATTTAAAAATAAGTAAATAATAAATAAATAAAACTTAAAAACAAAACCTTTCTAGTTTACTTGATTTTTTTTTATTTTTCTAGTTTATTTAGGAATAATCACACTTATAAAAACTCAAAACAACAATAAAAATATAAAATTTGAAAAATGGGCATTTCCTAAATCTTGAAAAAAATATTAAGATATTTTTTTTCACATTTAAACTAACTTTGTTTCTTGAGTCACTTCAAACAAAAATCGGCACCAAAACTAGCATGCCAAGGCGAGAGGTAAAAACACACTTTATTTTTGAAATTTGATTTACTCACATTCGTATTCATTCCTGCCTTTTATATTCTTCGATATTTTCAGAAGACATGCCTCATTAAAAGCTTGAATGAGCTTAATTGTTCATCACACATGTCATGACATTTCCCGCTACACATCCATCTTTCAGAAAACCAATTACGCCATGACATGATCACTTACGCTTCTTCTTCCAACATTATTCATCCTCCATGTATTGAAGTCCACCTTTCATTGCCTTATCCATCATGACTTCACACATGACTACCTTTATGATTCGCATGCAGTTTTCCCCATTTTTAGTTCATATCTTTGCCTTGCAAATAAAACCATTCAGTTCCCTTTCAATGACTACATTATCCTACTTTATTTTTCATAAACATTATTTCTACCGAGATATTTTCATCTATAGTCCTACCAACCATTTTGTACAACCTACTTTGACTGATGTGGGATTCATTAAGGCGCACCTTTCAACAATTCTTGCCCCATCGACCTCAACACCTTATCTGGGATAGAGACTAGACTCATTATGAGTAACTTGAGGCTTGCATGCCTTAATGGAAAGTTTTCTCCCTGACAATCATGGAAATACATCAATGTCCCTTGATTGTTAGATATTTCAAGTGGCTCGACATCAACTCATTTATTCACACTTCGCAAGATGTACTTAGGTACCTTGGAACTCATTGACATCAATGGTGAGATTGCCTCGCATTGGTCAATGACATCCATCAATGGCTAGTAATCCAATGACTTATTTTCATGCCCGAAATAGACACATTTATTCGCATGATTAGAATTGTTCCATCATGTTTTGTAGAAGGTGAGGACTATATATTTTTGATTAATCCATTAGCAGTTGCAATAGTTTTTTTCCAGCCATATGAAAGTACCACAGTTCCACTTTCAGACTTCATCTTTTGATTCATACAACCAATCAACAGTTCAGATTCCTTTACTTCACATAGCATGAGCAACAATCACATTTTTCATGATCCAACAACAACTACATTCCTATTGCATAGTTCATCTACTTTTTGGGTAAGTGGAGGTATGTTGTTTTCTAAACATTAATCATGCAATTCCTTACATGCTAGAATGAATGCATTGGAAAATTTCATCTCCATGCTCTGTTGCCTTTCCCCTTTTCATACACATAACACATCATCAGTTGCCGGGGGGGGGGTATTCATTACCATTTGATTCCATTTTCCACATGTCATCTCACTTACCATTGATCAACATATCTCTTCCAAACTACACTTTGTTGCACCTTGATTCCATATATTTCTCTATTTTGGCATGATTCATAACATGAAGAAAATGCTTTCTAATGTACATTGATGGTTCATCATTTCCAATGCATGTATTCTTTCAAATCTTATGTATTGCAGCAAAAATACAAGTAATGTTTTTAACACAAGAACCAACATTTGTTATATTCATGGTTGTTACACAAGAACCAACCATAAGAAAAACGATGCCACTCGTGCATTTCAAATCATGGAATGATTTCACTAAGAAGCAAAAAGTCCCAAAGAATAACATGCAAGGTTGCATGAGGACATGCAACCAGATCGGTNTATTGTTAAAAAATATAATCATTCAAAGCTAAAATTGAGAAGAAAAGTTTTTATGCAAGGTTGCATGAGGACATGCAACAAATTCAGTTGGGGGGCATATTGAGTGTCATAATTGTCTCATTTTCATCCTCTTTTCTTGTCGCCATTGCTCACATTCTATCACTTCATTTAACCATTCATTATACTCTTTTCATGAATACATTTGGGTTTCACCTTATTATTTTCTACTTTATTCATTTTAGTATTAAAAGAGAATTTATGATTAAATATTATAAATTGATATATTTTTCATATATATCTCAATGATTTGTGTGAGCTTTGTAATATAGGGATATTTGAAGGTTTCAACCAAGGAGTATTCAAAAAGAATCCTGGATGTTTTCTCTGGCTTTTCAAAATTTGGAGATAATTCAAGCTAATTTCAAGGAGAAATATCATGAGAGGATTTGTGAGAGAAAAGTGGGATAAGTATTTTTTAATTATAGAAAATTGGTTGAGAGAAAAGTGGAGAGGATTTGAAGGGATAAGTATTTTCTAATTATAGGAAATTGGTTGAGAGAAAAGTGGAGAGGATTTGAAGGGATAAGTATTTTGTAATTATAGGAAATTGGTTGAGAGAAAAGTGGATTTGTAATTATGAGTTTCTTATCTTATTTTCAAAGCACTCATGTATAAATCAGAGGGATATCTCTGCATTTAAGAGGAGGATAGGAAGAGAGAAAGAAAGGAAAAAGAATAATGTAGTTAGTCTGTACTCTTGAGATAATGAGTTAGTCATGGATTTCATCATTTTGTAATAGAGTTGGTGTTTTAGAGTAAATATTTTGATTTCTCCATAATAGATTTTTTAGATAATGAGTTAGTCATGGATTTCATCATTTTGTAATAGAGTTGGTGTTTTAGAGTAAATATTTTGATTTCTCCATAATAGATTTTTTATTTTGAGTTGTTAATATAGATTTTATGTTAGCTCACATATGGTTTTCATTTTTCATTTTTTATTTATGTTATAGATTATTTTTTCTTTGTTTAATTTCATGATTTCTGAATCAAGTTTATTTTATGCAATTTCATTCTTTCGTTTATTTCATGCAATTCAATTTCAGTCGTGGGTTTCTTTTTCAATCATTAGATTAGGTTAGCTTAATTTCACCCTGCATATATTGTGCTTTCACCTTGAATCTTATGAGCCCCAGGTTGACAATTGTATGTCGAATTCATTAGCATATAAATCGCTCGACAATCACTGAAAAAGATACATAGAGAAAATGGAAGACATTCCTGAATTTTGGCCTATTGTGGAGAGATAACTTGTACAACATGGAAGGCACGCAATATTTTTTATCTGATTCTAAAGATCATGAAAAAACTACTAAGAAGTGTACTATTTCTAGTGCAATTGGTCTCACAAAATTTAAATACTCTATGAAGATGTTATGATTGTTTTACACGGAACACAAGTTTTATACTAGTTACATGACTAGTAAAAAACCCTATCTTCCACAGAGTGTATCTCCAAACATACAATGACCGAGAAGCTGACATTTGTACCAAAGGTACCTTGATATGTATTCACAACATTTCCCACATTTATCTATCTGAATCATTCTAGAAAAAACGTTATAGCAAAAAGGGAAAAATGTCATTTGAATAACATACCTTAGAACACATCATCACAAGATTTCATATTCCCTTAGAATTTCTCCCTTCTTCAATTCATATTCCCTTTGAAATTCACTTCCAATATTGTGTTAACAGATCACAAGATGAATGACGAAAATGAGAGGTTTTTAATGTGTATTTATAATTTTCAATTACCTCCTTTACTTGACTTTAGGTCCGACTTGGAACTTATTGTCCTTAGATCTAGGGCTTCCTCACTTACTTTCGGGTATTCATATTTAAGAGGAAATATATCCTCAGCCATGAGGAACCACCTGGAGTGACACCTACCACTGGAAACGAATTGAACAGGAGTATCAATCCATGTATTTTTTTCATTCATTTACAATGCCCTTAACCATCGTTTTCCTCAAAGAACTTTGGGCTTCATGACCACACCTCTGGGACTTCCTGACCAAATTTGCAGGGCTTCTTTGACCATACATGTAACTTATTTTCTTAACCACTATGTATTCTTGTAAGCTTATACAAAACATCTTTCAATGAGGGACATTCTTAGAGATACACCATAAGGGAACCACTTTGGATATTTCTTCAAATAAACCCATCCCTTCTAAGGGATTATAGACTTCTTCTAGGGTTGACATCAATGAAAACCAACTTTCCAACATAGGTAGCATCAATTAATTGATAATGGACATGAAAGTATGCATTTTGATTCTTATGTTTCATAAAATGATGAAGGGAATTGACTTGATAATTCCCTCAATTAAAGTTCAAATATTTGAAATTGAAATAAAGGAAGAAGGCCTTGAAGGTGAATATTTTATTGATGCTTGAATGCATGTATATATAAATTCACTAGCGCATATTATGTTATATTGGTTATGACATAATAACCAAGTCAAGTCAATTGACATTAATCCTATTGTAGCAATGGATTACATTAGATATGGCCATGTGTGAGGCCATGATGAGGTTGGAAATGGAAAGGCTATAGCACCATACAAGTGCATAATGGTATTCCCCTTTATAATCGATGTTTGGATTGCAACCCCTTTTTCAACATAGGAGAGAACTAAGAGAATTATATCCCTAGTGTTGTGTATGGGTCAAGGAGGAAGCTATCCCAATGATTAGAACGATAAATGGGGAAAATTTTGAATAATGTGTTGAGATATTGGCTAGATTTTCCAATTCATGTGGTGGAATAGATGACATGGAAATATGGTATTCCAGAGTCAATGCAAGGATGCATTGTGTATATGTGACCATGGGTATTGGCACATTGGTTTTATTTATTGGTAAAATTTTAATTTCATTATGAAAATATTTGTATTCTAGATAATGTGTGTGCAAGAAATGATGGTTTCGTTCCATTTAATCTGAAAAATAGTTGGATGTAATTGAATTCTACAGTAATATATGAAATTAATTCAAGGAATAAATGAAAATGTTGTAGTGAAATGATATTTTTCATGAGATACTAACAACTTATATGGCTACAAGAAAGTTGTTAGATTGCAGGTAGAGTGGTCTTGGACAAGGGAATGATGTAATCCCATAAGGAAGACCAATATCTACTACTACATGAACCAAATAATTATGAGTAGAAAACTCATGTTTAGGAAATTGTGTTTATTATGTAAAACATGTTTGAAAATTTTTAATCGAAAATAGCATGTTGATGTCTCATATTGAATATATGCATATGATGCAGATGGGATGATTTCCACATGTTACAGATTGCTAGTGGAATTTTAGAGGCAATTTGGCTTTCGTGTGCATAAGAACACCTTAGAAAATGATGGATCACCTAAGGAACTATATAATAGTGAAAGGGATGCATGAGCCTCGAGGGTGAGTAAAACAAGGTGGAGAAAGTTTTTAGAATTGCAAAAGAACTAATTTTTCAGGCCCGGAGAGTGAATTCTTGTGTGAATTGCACTATAGCATCATAGTTTCATCTGGTTATTTCCTGGTAGTTCTTCCTAGTGGTGAGTCCCTTGAGATCCTAATAGTGATCAGATTCCCAATGACTTGTGTCAGAGAGACCCTAATAAATGAATGGTGTAGACCTATGGACTCGAGAAATTGAAAGGGTAACATTCCTTGGGTAAACCTTAATAAATTAATGGGACACCTAATGGACTGCCAATAGTGAAGGGGTAAATTCCTTGGATTGGAATGGTCAAGAGGAAGAAAGTTGGAGGAAATAGAGATAGTTTTAGGAGAATGTAAATGGTTTATGTATATATTATGGAAGAGAGTTCCTATGTATATATATGTTTTGGGCCAAGGTGCCTTTGTATCTATGTTTTGGGGCCGTAGCTCCTATGTATTCATGATTTTTTGGGGCCATCGCACCTATGTATTACTGAAATTCCTCTACAATACTAGGCCACAAAGCCTATATGTTGATTAAAGGCTAGAGAGCCTATATGTTTATTAAAGGCCAGAGAGCCTAACATTGTAATTTTATGTACACCGTAGGGTGTTTTGCATTGAGGAAAATGAAAAAATAAGGGGGAGGGGAACACAACATCCTTGTTTTTAATCCCCATGAATTATAATGCAATTGTATAAATGTGATTTATGCTAGTGATTCGATGCCTTGGGGAGAATATATTGTATTAGTTTAATGTGGCCAGAGGACGAATGACATATTATGTGCATTGAAATAATTAATAAAATAGTAATTGTGGTTGTGATATGAAAGGGGTGAAAAAAAATAGGGGGATATGTAATGTCCCCCACCTCTTAGAGAGGTGATGAGGAGACTCAGTGGCCTAAGCGCCCCCACTAGGTCATAGTCTCACACTGAGGGGGGGAAAAGTCAAGAAGTTAAAAGTTATATTTTTAAGTTGACTTAAGAAAGGAAAAGGATAAAGGAGTAAAAGATAATTCAACAGAAGAATAGAAGATTAACCCTAGGAGTTAAACTAACTCAACAAAGAATTAGAAGGAAAAGTATAAGTAAGAGGTTGGGGTGCACCTATTACTCATTATGGTTTTGGATTAGCATTTTCTATTGCTCTTCAGTATTTAGTTTGGGGATTTTGTTGTACAAACCCTTGTGAGCAACTCAGTGGTGAAATATCCACTCACCTTATTCTGCAGCTTGGTCTTGGGAATGAAAGACTCCTCCACACCATTCTAGTCTCAGCCCATCTCCATCTAGCACTTCAGAAGGTAGCAGGACGTACTGTTCTTATGTTTCCATCAAGGGCGCACCATCATCTAGAGGGAGGTTCGATCCAGCTTATCTTGAGGGCCTGGGGCCATCGCGACAGTTGGGTTTTGTTTGCAGGGGTAGGACCATCAGTTTGAGGGATTCTCTGGAGGGTTATCATCATTCTACATTTGTCTACAGATTGGGATGTTTTGGAGCCATAGGGGACATCATGTGATTCAATAAAACTCAGATCTAGGGAGATCTGCTTGAGATACGAGTCTGAAACTTCTCCCACGGGATTCTCATAGCCCGATCTATATTCTTGGAGAGTTTCAGAGCATTTGGAGGCTTCCTTCATCAGGGCCGAACCAGCTAGGGTTTCAGTCATCTAGTGGGGCGCACCATTCAGTGGAGGAATTCAGATCTACAGGGTTTAAGAGTGGATTTGGTAATTTGGACATCTG
>JASDQU011246720.1:3028-25799 GCA_032191745.1 Picea mariana | reverse complement strand
ATGTGGACATTGTGGTCCGTTACTATCCTTTATCTCCCTATGTGTGAGTTAATCTAGAAAAGCATGAAACTAGCCTATATTGAACATGTGGGCATGTGTGGGCCCGTTACAAACTTTTAACTCTCCTAGTTTTCTGATCTAAGAAAGGAAAATTCAAACACTATTCTAGTTTTGTTGACATGTGGGCATGTATGGGCCCGTTACAAGAATGTGTTTGACAAAATGAAACTAAGAGGGGTCTCAAAAAGAGCCGTTGTCCTCTCCTAAAAGTTTTTGAAATTTTTGTTAAGGGAGATGAGATCGTTTTCGCAATCCTTTTCTAGTTCTCAAGATCGCTCAATGGCGCAAGAGAAGAGCATACTCAAGATTGTTACTTGCAACTTCTAGTCCCAAAAATGTGAGTTTAGATGTGATTTAGAATTGATGTTCAACTTAGATTTGTAAACCAAAGAAAGCCATCCATGTGGTTGAAATCAAAATAAGGGAAAATGAATTTTATCCACCTAAGTGCCTATGTTTGCTTGATTATCCCCTTTATAAGCTGAGGGGTCTAAGTGGTGCAGTGTTTAGAGCATGCATATCATCAAGGAAAACGATTTTTCCCCACATCTAAGAGCTTACAATGCAAATTTTAGTTCAAATGTGCGGCCTCCTGTGTGGACAGAGGCGCATATGGTGCCTGCGCGCATACAGAACGAGAAGAAAAGCGCATACGTGCCCGACGCGCGCCTGTGGGCTGGAATACCCGCGCGCCTGAGTCAAAAGTCCGAGAAGAAAAATCCGGATGGACTTCTCTCCAATTTCTTGTGAATTGACTAGTAAGCAGGTCGGCAGAGGCCAGTTTGTGAACCTGCAAGTTAATGAAATCAAAAGGAAAGCAAATAAATCCCAAATGAGGGAGGAATTTATACCAAACTCCCCAGTGGAGTCGCCAATCTGTTTGCACTCTATTCGTCACTTGATGAGCAAAATGAGAGTACTTACATGCCCAGTTGGGCTCTGCTAGGCATGACATTTGTGAGGTAAAGGTTAGAAAAAAGAAACTACAAAGTTAGAAACAAGAATTAAACAAAAACCAAATGAAACTATGGGCATATAAAGAAATGAAAAACAAATATAAATGGACCAATATCACCAATGTATAAGCTGATCTTATTGATGAAATCCAAAGACACACAATGGAGAAAGAGGACTTGGGTCCCTTCCCTCTCCAATGGAAGGCTCTTGAGGCCCTCAACTGATTGCTCTCCTTACAATGAAAGATGAAGAATGTGGGTGAAAGAACTCCAAGCTTGTCCACTCTAGTGAGAGATGGAAAGCCTATGAAATGGTGTTGATTATGTATATTGCCAAAGAATGAGTCTCTAGCAATCTCAATAGCATAACAATACAAAGAATTCCTTGAAGAAATGGTGGTCATTTATGGCTTTTTATAGCCAAGCATTGGGTTATTATGCAACCTCTTTTGAATGTGAAGAGGGGATCTTTAGGGCACAATTAGGTCTTTGACTAGCCCCCCCACGCGGATTGAGCTCTGATTTTGTGTCAAATCGACTTGGGAGCCGATCCATTAGTGGTTGGGAGGCCGACCAGTTTAATAAATGCGCCGTTTAGCAGGCGCGCGGGTTTTTCGCCCAACAGCCGCGCATCGTGCGTTGAAGCGCGCATTGTACGTTGTTGTTACATGCATATGTGCGCGCACTCTGGTTTTGTAAAGTGACGTTCAAATTTTTGGTCATTTTGTATAGTTTTTGACCCTTTTGCAATGCTGTGGAATTAATCTTGTGCCATGAATGACTCTAGTCCTGTTTTGACGATGTGCAGTTCTTGTCGCCCTGTGCGGACGAAATTTCAGTGATAACAAAAAGGTCTCATCATAATCTATCCCATGAATCTATTGAAATCCTTTTGAAACTAGTATTTCTTTATACCTACTCACATGACCATATGTTTATCTCTTAGTCCTATAGACCCATTTTCATCTGACAGGTTTCCTCCCTGGTGAAAGTGGAACTAGATCCCAAGTCTGATTCTCTAGGTGTGAGTCATACTCCTCCTGCGTAGTTGATTTCCATAATGGATTTCCCACAGCCTTACTGTAGGTCTGTGGATCTGAATATTGAACCATATAGCAATGCATGGGCATTGCAGGTTCAGAAGTTGAAAGTACATGAGAGGACTCCTCATGCTGAGATCGAGTCCTCCTCGAATCCAATGGATTCTCTACAAGGTCTCCTGCTGCATGAAGTGTGGATTGTTCCCACTTCAGAATTTGTTGAAGCTCCAGCGTTGGCTCCTCATATGGCTATACTACCTTCTCAACTCCATGTACAGAATCCTCTAAATCTAAGTCTGAATTTGAGTCTAAATTTGAGTGTATGGAATCATCATCTCTGATGTCTGGAACTGATGAAGGCACAAGAGTATCTGCATGTTTCACTAGAGGTGCATGCAAAGGAATCTCCTCAAACTAAACATTGTGTTCAATGATGAGTCAGTTGGTAGAGGGATAAATCAACCTGTACACCTTCACATCATCTAGATATCCCACAAATATGCAAGGTGTGCTCTGTGGATATAATTCTTTCCTCTTTTCATAAAGAATATTGTCCCATGCACGAGATCCAAAGATGTGAAAGTGTGTGACATTCGGTTTGTCACCTGTCCAAGCCTCAAAAGGTGTCATGTCCTCAACATATCTATGAGGATATATGTTTTGTATATAAGAATCACAGTTAAGTGCCTCAACACAAATCTTGGAAGGAAGAGACCTTGCATGCAACATGCAATTTGTCATCTCCTTGAGAGATTTGTTCTTCCTTTCATAAACTCCATTCTGTTGTGGAGTGCATGGAACTATATGTTGCAATTGGATACCATCCTCACGAAAAATATTCTAAACGTATTTTTTGATATACTCCCCCCCATTGGCTATACGGAGGATCTTGATTTTATTCCCAATCTTTGTTTCTACTAGAGATTTTAAGTCTTTGAGATGCTCAAAAACTTCAAACTTTTTCTTGAGAAAATAAACCCAACTATAGCATGAGTAATCATCAATGAATGTAATGGCATACCTTCCTTTGTTGATGGATGGATGTGGAAATGGACCCATGAGATCACTATGTTAGGGTCCTAACCCGCACATAGATAGATCAATATATTCGAATGTAATAAAGGTCAATATTAATAAGGCCTTTCAATAAAATAGAATAAGGAGGATGTAAGAAGACCTAATAGAAGCTTCCGCTTCTAGAAGGATCTTCCTCTAGATGCTTCTCTTGATAGACATAGTTAGTATAAATAAGGGTCGAGGGTATGAAAAACCTAGCTTGGAGATTATTGTAACAGAGCGTTGCTCGACTGGAGGTTGCCCCCTCGAAGAGGCCCGTGAACATTGCTTTCTGAATCAAAGTGTTATTTCTGTTGTTGTTCTTATATCATTTCTTTGTTATTGTGGATATTATGCTGGTTATATTACTGTTATTCTTCCACTTCTAGCATTTTATTTCTGTTCTGCATACTTTTTATATCTGGTATATTGCAAGTGGTATCAGAGCACTTTCCTTGCCAGAAATTGTGGAAAAAAAAATTTCAGGGTAGAGACGCATTCTGGCGTCTTTAAGCCACAGAGATCTATCGTTACGCGCATAAACCTGTGGTTGAGGGATTCATACACACATGAAATACAAGTGGTTCTTAAGCGCACATCTGTTGGCCACCCTTGTAACCCTTGTTGGTACCCCTTCGAGTGGTAGCGCATCAGACAACACCTGTGTATGGATCGGACTAGATTTCCTGAAGCCCTCTTTAGATAAACCGATCGACCGCCTAAATGCTATAGTGCCACCGAGAATAGCACTTGGGAAGATACTCTCTAGTACCTGGGTAGTCGGGTAGTACGGATAAGGGTACGGTCTATCCTCCTTAGTTAGTGCCTTGAGATATTGGGACGATTACTACTGTTGGACCCCGCACGTATATCAGAGAGCTATAGCACAGGGCAAACCCTTGTCTGTAGAACCCTTGAATACCTAACCTTTGGGGGACAGAAACATAAACAATTTAAAACAGACAAGATCTATTGTCGCGCAACTGTGTTCGGGTTGCCAAGTAAATACACATTTCTTTATGGTTAAGCATTTGGGGATTTCATTGCTATAGTATTCTTCAGACCGGAGTATAACTCCGCAGGTAAAAAAAATAANCGCACGTATATCAGAGAGCTATAGCACAGGGCAAACCCTTGTCTGTAGAACCCTTGAATACCTAACCTTTGGGGGACAGAAACATAAACAATTTAAAACAGACAAGATCTATTGTCGCGCAACTGTGTTCGAGTTGCCAAGTAAATACACATTTCTTTATGGTTAAGCATTTGGGGATTTCATTGCTATAGTATTCTTCAGACCGGAGTATAACTCCGCAGGTAAAAAAAATAAAAAAATAAAGTCTAGAAATTTTTTCACCATTATTTGAGTCATATTCCATTGGATTCATCTCTTCGCCCTTATCACATTCATCCATATCATTTTTTGGCAAAAAAATTTGACCTTGCCCGCCCCTTTTCAGTTCACCCATCCTCATGGCCCATACCCATAGCCAAGACCTGGAAGCTTTCTTCAACACCTTGCAATCTGGTTTCCTCGAGACCCAAAAAGAAGTGAAACAACTCAGTGCTACTATTGCCTCCATCAATTCATCCATCAATACAACCATAAATACAACCATGCAGTCCTCAATGGAGGAAGTCAAACAAGAACTGACCACCCAGCTTGAATCTATCTTTTCATCACTCTTGACCAAACTGAAGATCTCTACAGATGACCCTTTCTCTGATGCACCTCCAAAGATTGAAGGTGAACATTCCTCCCATTCCCATACCTTTCAACCCCATCACTTTCAACGTGACCTACGTCTTCTGCGGGTGGATGTGACCAAATTTGATGGCTCGAACCCCACTAGTTGGGTCACCCAAATGGAACATTATTTCTCTTTATACGGCATTACAGATGACTTGGCCAAACTCAGGTATGGTGTTCTCCATCTAGATCAAGAACGTTGGCAATGGTGGAAATGGAGAAAAAATTCACGTCAAGGGTATATTGCTTGGACCCAATTTGTGACTGAGCTTTATGAACGCTTTGACACTGACACCAACCATTTGGGTTGTTTGACAAAGTTGAAACAATCAGGAACAATAGAATACTTCATAGCTTCCTTTGAGCACCCAGCTTTTAGAACAAAGGGCATGACTAATGCTTTCTTTCAAAAGTGTTTTATCAATGGCCTCAAGGAGGAGATTCGGGCCCATGTCCTCATGGCTCGACCTTCGAGTTGGGTGGAGGCTACTAAAAAAGCTAAAGAAGAACAACAGGTTGTATCCTCTCAAAACCGTAAACCCTCCTTTATCCCTCGCCCTAAACCCATAAATCCCACTACTCCCTCCGCCCCATTAAAGATCCAAAAATTGACCAGGGCTGAAATGGTTGAACGCCAACTCAAAGGCCTTTGTTATAATTGTGATGACAAATATTTCCCGAGCCACAAGTGTAAGGAAAAAAATATTTTTATGGCCATCTCTGAGGATATTTCAGAAGAGGATGTTGAAACTCCCCTTGTGCCTGAGTCACCTGAAATCATTGACATAACACCTCCCTCAGATCCTCCCGAAGTGGAACCGATCATTTCCCTCAATGCTCTCATTGGCTTCTTTGCCCCCCAAAACCTCAAGTTAATCGATTACATCAATCATCGAAAGGTCATCATTCTGGTTGATAGTGGAAGCACCCATAATTTTATTCATCACCGCATTGCCCAAGAAACTCATTGCTACATCCATGTCGTCAACAATTTCAAAATCATGATTGCCAATGGTGGTTCCATGAAATGTGGAGGGCGTTGTGAAAATGTGTGTCTCCAAATCGGTGACTACCACCTAAAATCCCATATGTTTTCTATATACATGGGCGGTTGTGACATTGTGTTGGGTGCATACCGGCTAAGGACTTTGGGTCCCATTCTCATGGATTTTAAGGCATTAACCACGCGATTTGACCAGAAAGGCCACCAATATAAATTCCAAGGCATCACGGTCGGTTCACCTGAGGTCATTAGTTCCCATCACATGGAAATGCTACTCAAAAAAAGTCATTCTAGTGTCATTGCCCAACTCCATGCCATACAAGCAACAGAGACACCCCCGGTGCCGGAAGACCTCCAAGCCCTCCTTTCTAAACACCAAATGGTATTTTCCACTCCCCAAGGACTCCCTCCTTCCCGTGGTGTTCATGATCATTCCATTCCCCTTGTACCCGGAAGCCTTCCTCCCAATATCTGTCTGTATCACCACCCCTTTTTACAAAAAAATGAAATTGAGAAAATGGTCCAGGAACTCCTTACTGCAGGCATTATCCTCCCTAGTATGATCCCTTACTCTTCTCCTATAGTCATGGTCATGAAGAAAGAAGGTTCTTGGATAATGTGTCCTGACTTCTGTGCCCTTAACAAACTGACCATTAAATATAAATTTCCCATTCATGTCATTGATGAGCTCCTGGATGAATTGAGTGGCGCCCAATTCTTTACTAAAATTGATCTTTGCTCGAGCTATCACGAGATACATATGAAGGAGGCAGACATTCCCAAGATGGCCTTTCGAACTCATGAGGACCACTATGAGTTTTTGGTCATGCCCTTTGGCTTGTGTAATGCCCCCTCCACCTTCCAAAGCCTCATGAATCATGTCTTCCATCCTTTTCTCTGTCATTTTGTATTAGTTTTCTTTGATGATATCCTAATCTATAGCAAAACCTGGAGATACCATCTTACTCATGTGGATCGAGTTCTCCATCTACTCTCTCAACACAAAATTTTCCTGAAACAGTCTAAATGTGCTTTTGGTCCCTCAGAAGTATAATACTTGGGTCATCTGGTTGGCAAGGATGGCGTCAGGGTGGATCCAAAAAAGATTGAAGCTATGCAAGACTGGTCGCACCCAAAGACTCTCAAAAGCTTGTGTGGATTTCTGGGCTTAATAGGGTATTATCGCAAGTTTGTTAAGAATTATGACAAGGTTGCAGCACCTCTCACGACTCTCCTCAAAAAGAGCTATTTCACTTGGACTCCATCCACTGCTCAAGCTTTTCAAACCTTGAAGATGGCCATGTGCACCACTTCGGTTCTGACCCTTCCTGATTTCACAAAGACCTTTGTGTTGGAATGTGATGCCTCAGGGAAAGGAATCGGTGTTGTCCTTATGCAAGAGGGTCAACCTTTGGCCTTCATCAGCAGGCAACTATCTGAAAGGAATCTGGGCAAACCCATCTATGAAAAGGAAATGTTGGCTATTATGCATGTCGTTGATCTGTGGTGCCCTTATCTCTTGGGGCAATGTTTCCAAATTAAGACAGACCATCAAAGCCTCAAGTACTTTATGGAACAACGCATTTCCTCCCTGGAGCAACAAAAAGGGGTGACTAAGCTTTTTGGATATGATTATGAGATCATTTACAAGAAGGGCAAAGACAATGTGGTGGCGGATGCACTGTCACAAAAATATGAAGAAGAAGGATCATTGGCTCCAAGCTGTGCGCCAGGAATGGCTACAAGATCCCAAAAGTTCGCATTTGATCCAGCAATTGCAGACCAATGCTCCAGCTCCCCCAAGGTACTCTTGGCTACAAGATGAGCTTCGATACAAAGGTCGTTTGTATTTAAGTAAATAATCAAAGCTTAAATCCATGGTACTTTCTGAGCTTCATGCTACACCCACAGCGGGGCACTCCAGGTTCACCAAAACCTATGACAGGGTCAAACGTTCTTTCTTCTGGGACAGTATGAAATAGGACATCCATAATTTTGTCGCTGAATGTGAAGTGTGTCAATGCAACAAGTGAGAAACAGTCAAATCTCTGGGCACACTACAACCACTTCCGATTCCACCTGCTATTTGGAAGGATATCTCTATGGACTTTATTATCGGCTTACCCAAATTGGGAAATAAAACAGTTATAATGGTGGTTGTGGATCACCTTTCCAAGTATGCTCATTTCTGCGCTCTTCAACACCCATTTACTGCATCCACGGTGGCTCAAATTTTCATGGACAAGGTCTTCAAGCTTCATGGCATGCCGCAGTCTATTGTTTCTGATCGTGACCCAACTTTCATAAGCAATTTTTGGCAAGAACTGTTTAAGCTACAGGGCACCCAATTGCATCTAAGCACAGCTTATCATCCCTAGACTAATGGTCAAACAGAAGTTGTCAACAAGTATTTGGAAACATATCTAAGGTGCTTTGCCTCTGAAAAGCAAAATCAGTGGGCTCAATGGTTACCCCTAGCTCAATGGTGGTACAACACTTCCTACCATACAGCTACACGCATGCTTCCTTTTGAAGCAGTATATGGACAGAAGCCCTCTTCAGTTCTCTCATACTTATCGGGTACCTTGAAGGTCCAGGCGGTTGACCAAACACTTACAGTTCGAGAGGATATTCTTCATACCCTTAAAGAGAACTTGGTCATGGCACAGAATCGCATGAAGCAACAAGCAGATCAAGATTGCTCTGAACGTCAATTTGCAGAAGGGGATCAAGTGTTTCTGCGACTGCAACCATACAAGCAAACTTCCCTCAAGGTCGAGCAGTGTTAAAAGCTAGCGCCCAAATTTTATGGTCCTTATACAGTTCTCAAGCATGTGGGACAAGTCGCCTATTAGTTAGCTCTGCCCAGACAATCAAAGCTACATCCTGTTTTTCATGTTTCATGCTTAAAGAAGGTGATTGGAACTAGGTGCCAAATTCAAACCAACTGTTAAGATCCTATACCATATCTGCAAATATACTTCAATAATACCAAGAATAAACCATAAACCATTCACCATAACATGAACACAAGAAATAGAGAAAACCCTTGAGGTAGGGAAACACCATACAATGGATCCTATTATGGAAGGGATCCTCTCATATTCACTTGCCTCTTCGAGGGGGCATCCTCCTATTGAGCTACCGCTCCAAATACAATACTTCTCTTCATATCTCATTACATTTCTTGAACCCCTTTATATAGTGCTACCATCACCTAAAAACATTCTAGAGGAGGAATCTTCTAGAAGTAGAACCTTCTAAGAAGTTCTCTTACATTTATTATATCTAAATACTCATTTATTATATCTAACTACCATAGTGGGCCTTAATTAATAATATAGTGGACCTAGTCCACCTTACATTGAATGATCTCCACTATTATCACTATGGGCCCTCTGGGCCCCCCCACTACCTCTCTAGCTACCTTACATTCCATTCCCCTTATGAAAGCGTTGTCCTCAACGCTTGATGTACAACCATATACCAGGGTCCCATGGATAATTGTGGACCATAATGCTGAAGAAGACTGGAGAACCAAGGTCCCATGTAGAAAGGAAAACCACCATGCTGAAGTAGTCCAACCACCATTGTAAGCCCGGGTCCCATGTCCAAGTGCTCATGTGAACTCCCCGTGGAAAATTTTGGAACCCAATAACCAACTCAAAATGATGCTCCAAAGATTGACACCTATCATGTGGATCCAAATAAGAATATCCATCCACATAGTGGAAAAGGGTCGTAGTAGAATCTGGAAGGAATAATTCCATTGTAGAATATACATGATGGACACTGGTAATAATCATTGGCTCTCGATTTGTCACATTGATGCTCTCTACAGAAGGTGGATAAGAGTCATCAAATAAAATATGAAAGTGGTTGTCATCCCAGAAATGACAACTATCCATATACCAATCATCACAATCGGCCTCAAAATCATACCAAGCATACATTTATTGATTATATTCATCTCTGATGTCCACCATAAGAAATATCTGCTGCATGTTATCCAATGAATCTCGAATACTACGGAAACTATTATTGAGGTCATTTGCAAGGTCATGCAATCTAGCATCCAATGTGTCATACAATTTGGATTTGAATGCTTAAAGAATTCCCTTGAGGGTTTGAGAGGAAACAGACATATAAGCACCCTATGAACTCTTCGGTCCCACATCCGTCATGAAAAAACCCAAAAAATAGAACGATAAGTTACTGCAGAAAATCGCGGTGTTTTCCAGAAAAACCCTGAAAAACTGTTGAATTTAAAATGTTCATAACTTCACTTTTCGGACTCCGTTTTGGCTGATTTTTTTTTTTAAATTGGGTGAAATTGTGAGAGGAACTCAGATATATAATTTATTTGAGAAAAATCGGCCTCCAAATATAATAAAAACAAAAATCACGCCGACGTCCGCGGAAAAAAAAACCCTGAAAAAATTACAAATTTTAAAACTTCAATATCTTGACTTCCCGGACTCCATTTTGGACGATTTTTTTTTTTAAATTGGGTATTTTTTTGAGAGGAACTCATATTCACAACCTGTTTCTGCAAATTTTTCACAAAAATATACTGAAAATTTCTGGAATGTCTCGGCCCTCTTTTTCTTCTCCGAAAAAAAAAAATCTGCAAAAATAAAAAATATTTGTCCACAATGTCTGCCAAGAAAAGTGCTCTGATACCACTTGTTAAGATATTATACTAGATCTGCAAATATGCTTCAATAATACCAAGAATAAACCATAAACCATTCACCATAACATGAACAAAATAAATAGAGAAAACCCTTGAGGTAGGGAAACACCATACAATGGATCTTATTATGAAAGGGATCCTCTCCTGTTCACTTCCATCTTCGAGGGGGCATCCTCCTATTGAGCTACCGCTCCAAATACAATACTTCTCTTCATATCTCATTACATTGCTTGAACCCCTTTATATAGTGCTACCATCACCTAAGAACATTCTAGAGGAGGAATCTTCTAGAAGTATAACCTTCTAAGAAGTTCTCTTACATTTATTATATCTAATTACCCATTTATTATATCTAACTACCATTATGGGCCTTATTTAATAATATAGTGGACCTAGTCCACCTTACATTGAATGACCTCCACTATTATCACTATGGGCCCTCTGGGCCCCCCCACTACCTCTCTAGCTACCTTACACCAACCTTCCCGAGTTAGCTAAAGAAGGATCCATTTGGCTATAGCCAGAAGCAGTTTTGGACCAGCGTGAGCGTCGCCTGTGTCAGCGAACCATCAAGGAAGTGCTCATCCAGTGGAAAGATACAACTCCAGTAGATTCCACTTGGGAACTAGCGACCATTCTGCAGTAGTTTCCACATCTCAAGCCTTGCAGACAAGGCTGTTTTTAAGGGGGCGGACATGTTAGGGTCCTAACCCGCACATAGGTAGATCAATATATTCGGATGTAATAAAGGTCAATATTAATAAGGCATTTCAATAAAATAGAATAAGGTGGATGTAAGAATACCTAATAGAAGCTTCTGCTTCTAGAAGGATCTTCCTCTAGATGCTTCTCTTGATAGACATAGTTAGTATAAATAAGGGTTGAGGGTATGAAAACCCTAGCTTGGAGATTATTGTAACAGAGCACTGCTCGATTGGAGGTTGCCCCCTCGAAGAGGCCCGTGAACATTGCTTTCTGAATCAAAGTGTTATTTATGTTGTTGTTCTTATATCATTTATGTGTTATTGTGGAGATTATGTTGGTTATATTACTGTTATTCTGCCATTTCTAGCATTTTATTTCTGTTTTGCATACTTTTTATATCTGGTATATTACACACTATGAACAAGCTCCAAGGAATAGGAGGCTCTCCTTGCCTTCCCTTTTTCAAACTTCTCTTTAGGATGCTTACCAAGAATGCATCCTTCAAAACCCCCTTCAGAAAAGTAAATATTCGGTAAGCCTTTGTCCATTCCTTGCTTGGAAATTTGTTGCATGTACCTAAAGTTTAAATGACCAAATCTCTCATGCCATACTCTACTACTATAATCATCATGTGTTAGTAGTAAGAAGGAGTTACGGTTAACAAACATAGTGAATTTATACATCCTTGATTTGTAATCTACCTCACCAATTGCATTAACAGAGTTGTCATGCATGTCAAATATAGAAACTGAATCTGATGTAAATTCAACATTTTTACCTTTTTGAGTGATCTGATAAACTGAGAGAAGATTCATAGAAATCTTTGGAACATGTAAAACATTCTCAAAACTTCCATTAGGGATCTCCACTCTTCTCTATCATGCTATTGCTACTGGAGTATCATCCCCCATGAGAATAAGGGGTCATGAGAATGACCTCAAAGAACTAAAAACTTCCTCTTTTGTTGCCATATGATGTAATGCGCCAGAATATATAATCCATGAATAAGATGAGAAATTAATCCAAAATGGATCCAGGAAGGCCTAAAAATCAAAGTTCTTGGAATCAGACGAAATCAACGCCATTGCGTCAGACTCATCGTGCTAATTCCAACCATTTTTTTTTCTGAAAATGCACCCCGTATGCGAAAGTTATCCCGTTCTGATCAATTTCCCAAAAAGGCAAAAAAACATCAAATTCAATAGGTCAAAGTCAACGCTGACATCAGCATGACATGTGGCATCACCAGGAGGTGACACGTGTCACTCATTGTTTGCATTTTCATGGGTTGATGTGGACCAAACAAAAATTGACACGTGGCATTATACGAATGTGACACATAGTTTTACGGAATGCTGACGTGGAAACCGTACAGATGACATGTGGCAGGTGATTGGGTAGTGATATGGTAGTACGGATGTTGACGTGACAGCTGACTAGGTAGGTGACGTGGCAATATGAATGTTGACGTGGAAGTCGACTAGGTAGGTGGTGTGGCAGTACGGATGTTGATGTGGCAGTTGAATGGGCAGGTGACGTGGCAGTATGGATGCTGATGTGGTACGTTGACATGGCTAGGGCTAATCATGGGGTGACTCGTGGCCCAATCAGAGGGTGCCACGTGGCAGCCCGAATTTGCGCAATGTTGGCTAGGTCAAATTTTTAGGGCCCTCATCATAAGGGGCGCGATAAGACTAGGGGCCCAAGATTTGTGGGTTGTACCTGTTAGGATAAATTTGGAGGATTTGGCCAAATATGGAGGATTTAGCCAAATTTGGGCCTGATTTTAGTGGATTGTTTCCTAGAAAATGGGATCTGAGCTCAAAAAGAGCCCAAAAAAAAGGGGGAAGTTGGGATTTCGACCCTCAAATAAAATTATATATAATCAAGGCATGATTGAGTGTTTTTAAAGTTCAGATACAACAAAATGATGAAGAAATTGTGAATATCAAGCCATTTTTATGCAGGGAAGCCATTGAGGAAGCGAACTTTGGAGGCCATTTCTAGGAGTGATGCTCAACCTTTTTCATTGTCATTAGTTGTGTTGGATTCTTGAGGTCGAGAAGAACACATCCAAACCAGTTTGTAATCCTTTTGAGATACTTCTAATGTAATTTTTCAGCATTGAAGATATATAAGAAAGCCTCCCCCACTGAGACAAAGGCCCAGATACATAGGAAACCTTGTAGAACTATGTTATCAAGCTTGTTGTTATGGTTTGTTGTTCCTTATGTTTACTTTTTGATCTACATTCTTTATGATGGCCACAATATTCTTTCATTAAGATCTTCTTCTTTTCTTAATTTCCTAAGTGGTAATTTAACACATGTTTAAAACTCAACCAAGTCTTTAAAAGATCATTTTCAGATGAAGTGGTATCAAAGCAGGTTGAGAGTTGGTTGTTTGAGTTTGCATGATTACCAAGTAAAAGCTAAGTCATGGTGAAGGCAAGATTGTAGAAGGGCATCCTGAGATTGGATCGAGAAAGAGGACTTCTCCAAGTGAGAAGATGGCATCTAAAGAAGGAATGTCTCCGAACGAGATAGAGTTGCAAAAGACTTTATACTCCATGTCTGAGATGGTAAAGGTCTTATATGATGATTACTAAGAACATAAGAGGATTTTCCAAGGGGAATCTTCAAAACAAGACAAAAAGTGAAGAAGGAGAGGATCCTCCTAAACCTCCTCCTTCACCTCCTTCATCTCCATCATCTTCTTCTTCAAGTATAGGTTCAACTTCTACCACAAGAAAAAATTCCCATAAACATAAGCATGATATGCCATTACTTAAGCTTGATGTGAAATTCGAATTTCCCATGTATGATGGTGAAGTCAATGCTGAGAAGATTGATAACTGGGTCAGACAAATGGAAGTTTATTGCAGTGTGCAACAAATCAAAGATGAGGCAACCCAAATCGAAGTGGCATCGCTTCGCCGTGTAGGCATAACACTCATCTGGTGGCAGAGTAAGTTGCAACATGGTACTCAACAAGTTGGTCATGTATTTCCATCATGGAAAGATTTTTTTTTTGCACTTAGAAAGCAGTTTTATCCTTTGGGTTATAAGGAAAAATATTTAATTGAATGGAAAAGTCTTAAACTAAGAAAAGGATAAACGGTGCAAGAATACACAGATGAATTTCGTGAGATGGAATTAATGTTAAATATTACATTACATACACAAGAAACTCTTATGAAGCATATAGGAGGTTTACCTACACATATTCGTAACACTGTATTTATGTTTGGACCTACTAATCTTGATGTGGTTTCTTTCCAAGCAATGTATATTGAAGCAGGGAAAACAGGAGTTGGTGTATCGGGGGAATCATCTTCAAGGAAAGAAAACAAAAGAAAGGGGAATGGAAAGAAAGAAAATTCAACGACAATGAAGGAAGATAAGCTCTCATGCAAGCATTGCAAGAAAGAAGGGCATGATGATGACCATTGCTGGCAATTGAATCTAGAGAAGAGACCAAAGTGGTTCAAAGAGAGGAAAGGGAGGCAAACAATTACAATAACAACACGACCAACTGACTTAGGGTATGATTTAGGTGATGAGACTAAAATTATAGCAGTTGTTTTGACAGGTAAAATTGGTAATGGATATGATTCTAGAAGTAAATTGTTTCATATCAGGGTCATAATGAAACATACTAAGATCGACACATTGACAGATAGTGGATCTCAATCTAACTTAATTTCTGAAGAAGTGGTTAAGAAATTAGGGTTAAACACTAAGATACATCATAAACCTTTCTCACTTAAATAGATAAGCAACAATCATAAATTGCACATAACAAAGCAATGCAGTTTAAGGTTTTTAGTTTCATCAAAGTTTGTGGATGAGGTAACATGTGATGTGGTGTCGCTAGAAACATGTGGAATGGTATTAGAAATCCTTTATTTATATGATCACAAAGCAATATTTTATAGGGAACATAATCAATATCACTTAACTAAAGAAGGCAATGAATGTGTTGTACATGCTCATCACTTCAAAGTAAATCAATCTCTTCAAACAATGGAACAATTAAGGAAGGCAACTTATGCAAGAAATACACCTATAATTGTGGAAACTCAAGCAGTTGATCTTACGCATGAACATGAGATGTTTGTAGAATGGAAATTCAATCATACTTTGATTCAAGTTAAGTTATTGTCATGCAAGAACATCAAACATATTGGTTCAGTTTCAGTCATATTTCTGATGTTATCACTGCTAATGTTTTCAACATGGATGCTAGCTGATTCAGTAAGATGTGAACGAGTTGAAGTGACTAACAATATGATTTCACTTGTCATGGTTGTTTTGCAATTGATTATGATGCCACAAGTGCACAGGACAAATTTTAAAGACAAAGGACAAGTGGGGTGGCATATCCCACACTTTATGATTGGTTAATACCCTTTTGGACGACCAAAAGGTCTTAGTGGGGAGGCATGATCCAAAATGGATCCAGGAAGGCCTAAAAATCAAAGTTATTTGAATCAGATGAAACTAGCACCATTGCGTCGGGCTCTTCACGCCAATTTGGTCCATATATTTTTTTGAAAATGGACCCCGTATGCGAAAGTTATCGCGTTATGATCGATTTCCCAAACAGGCAAACAAAAGTCAAAGTCAATAGGTCAAAGTCAATGTTCACGTCAGCAACATGTCATGATGACATCAGCATGACATCATGTTGATGTTAGCATGATATGTGGTAGCACCAGAAGGTGACATGTGTCACTCATTTTTGGCATTTTCAGGGACTTATGTGGACTAATCAAAAATCTACATGTGGCACTGTACAGACGTGACACTTGGTTGTACGAAATGTTGACGTGGAAGTCGTACGGATGACACGTGTCATGTGACAGGGAATTGATGTGGTAATAGGGATGATTATGTGGCAGAGTGATGTGGTAGTACAGATGTTGATGTGGCAGCTGACTGGGCAAGTGACGTGGCAATATGGATGCTAACATGGCAGCTGACTGGGCAGGCGACATGGAAGTACATATGCTAATGTGGTAGGGTGACATGGCAATACAGATGTTGATGTGGCAGATGAATAGGAAGGTGATATGGAAATACAAATACTTACATGGGACGTTGACGTGGCTCAGGGCAATCAGGGGGTGACACGTGACCCGATCAGACGATGCCACATGGCTACCCGAATTTGCCCAATGTTGTCTTGGTCGAATTTTTAGTGCCCTGGTCACAAGGGGAGGCATACGAGCAGGGGCCCAAGATTTGGGGGTTGCGCCTATTAGGCTAAATTTGGCATATTTGGCCAAATTTTGAGGATTTAGCCGAATCAAGCCTTGATTTTAGTGGATTTTTATCTAGAAAATGGGATCTGAGCCCAAAAAGAACCCAGAAAGAGGGGGGAAGTTGGGATTTCAACCCCCAACTCAAATTCTATATAATCAAGGCATGATTGAGTGTTTTTAAAGTTCAGATACAACAAAATGATGAAGAAATTGTCAATATCAAGCCATTTTTTTCTAGGGAAGCCATTGAGGAAGCAAACTTTGGAGGCCATTTCTGGGAGCTACGCTCAACCTTTTTTGGTGCCATCAGTTGTGTTGGATTATTGAGGTCGATCAGAACACATCCAAAATAGTTTGTAATCCTTTTGATATACTTCTGATGTAAGTTTGCAGCATCGAAGATAAATAAGAAAGCCTCCCCCCACTGAGACAAAGGCTCGGAGACGTAAGCAACCTCGCCAAACTTTGTTATCAATATTTTTGTTATGGTTTGTTGTTCCTTATGTTTACTTTCTAATCTGAATTCTTTGTGATGGCTAAAATATTCTTTCATTAATATCTTCTTCTTTTCTTAATTTCCTAAGTGGTAATTTAACACATGCTTAAAACTCAACCAAGTCTTTAAAAGATCATTTTCGGATCAAATTAATTGCAACAAGAGCATGATGATTACCTTTCTTAGACGCAAGATATTGTTCCTTCTTCTTCTTGGCTCCTTCTAGAATGAAGTTTCCAAGGTTGTTCTGCTGAAGTACCTAAGCCATAAGATCAATCTGTTTCTTCATGCATGTGGATTCATCATGATTCGGTTTATTGTAGTAAGTGCACTGCTTTCCCTTCTTCTTCTTCTCTTTGGAAAATGAACCTGAAGAGTCTTTGGAACCTAGCCCTGAAGAATTCTTCAATGGTTTGAAATATCCCTCCTTTTTTTTCTCTGGATGTTGTGATTTCCCCTTTCCTTTTTGTTTGGATGATCCTTTTCCATCATGCATGGTGAGTGCATGTGCTTTAGGATCCTTGATTAGGCCCATATGAATGAGTTTTTCCTGCTCATGTGTGAGAGAATCAATGAATTGATCCATGGTAGGCATCTTCCAATTTGTTCCCATAAGATACCTTCCACAATGGAAAGTGGAAACATAGACAACATATTCTAGTCCTAGCTTGGCCAAGCTTGTTAGAATAAGTTGGTTCACTTTTTTAGACTTATCAATACCACAATATGTTAAGCTCAATATCAAATATTGAAAATTAGTAAAGAAATATTTTATATTATCAAAACTTTTTGGATCCAAAGTATTCAACTCTACCTCAAGCATATGACCTCTTTTCTCATCCTTCTTTCCAAACAGACTTTCCAAGGTAGTCAATATCTTGTTTGGAGTCTTACATGCGAAAACATGAAACCATAAATCAGATTAAATCAATTCGAGAAGAAGTATTATGGCTTCATCCTTTCGGTTCACCCATCTCATCTTCTCAATTGTTGATGTAGGTTATGTTTATGTCCCCATCATCAAGTTGTACAGTCTTTTCCTTCTGAGTTGGAATTCTGCCTTGGGCTTCCAATAAAAATAATTGTATGGTGTGAGGATTGCCACCAATTTTGACTATAGAATAGGTGTTGTATCCATCCCTCCCATTGTTTCTAAGAACCCCTAAAAATTTACTCTCGATCTACAAATGAAAAACTGAGAAATCACTACAGAAAGGGAACTTTCAGTGGAAAATTTGTATTAGTTTTAGGAGGTTGTCTTCCAACTTCCTTTATGAGAAAACGGTGAGGAATATCACCAAACGGTTGAAAACCCACTTGCAGAATGGGTCGATTTACTTCTAGAATGGGTTGATTTACTTCCTTAAAAAGTTAATATTTTGGGAGAAATAACTGCAAAAATAAAAATGTTTTTAGAGGTGGTTGCACCTTTCCTTAAGAGACAGAGTGACCAGTCCTTAGCGGTCTCCCTTTGTTGTCTTCTGGTTGCCTTTTTCCAATGTATTGGGAGTGACCTTGGTCACCCTTTTCCAGTGTCTAGGGTGTGACCAACCTAGAATTTTTGTAACTTTGGGTGCGACGGTCACTTCTTTCAACGGGGAGAGTGTGCGACCATGTCTGTTACGCGAATTTGCTTACCGAAACCTTGATTTCCTTATTCTTTGGCTTGTTTGGATTGCTCCAAGAAACCTTGCTCTGATATCGTTTCAATGTTTCATCGAAACCTGCACAAGAGATCTAGCTAAAGCAAGTACAAAAAAAGCTTATCAAGAAAGGAAGAAAGACTCAATATGGAAGAATGAGAAAATATATTCACACCACTCCAATGAGCTAATCAATGAATGACGATTGATACATAGATGATGATCAATATGATACAATGAATAAATTTTGCAAACATTGCCAACCATCACGACAGTCTATGGAATCACGTTTTTGTTGGTTGTGGAGCTTGATTATCTTCTAGATTCATATATTTGTTTCAGTCGTTCTTGGACCCCATTCCCTAACGAGTGGGGGGGGGGGGGGGGGGGACGATTTACCCCCCACAATTGTTGCCAGGGGGCTGCGCCCTCGAAGCAAAATATTGAGGAAAATTTCTGTGTAAAATATTGTAATTTCGTCGTCAATCTGGATCGTACATTATAAGGTCACAGATATGACAGTAGAAGTTATGTTAGGGTTTTTTTCCCTAGAAGGAAAACCTCTTTTATGAGGGAATTGTATTACTGTTGTGTATGTGTTTGAATATTGTATTCTAAGAGAGGAAATTGTGAGAGAGAGAAGGGGAAGTTACAGTGGGTGTGTTGTAGGTTGTATCCCTTCATTTTATTGGATAATAAAAAGGAAGGACCCGACAATTTCTCTGATGAACGTAACCCACACTGGGTGAACCACGTATATATATGTCTCTATTGTATTGTGTATCTTCTGTGTTATGTTTTCGAATTTGTTTTATTTTATTGCTCTGCAATCCTATTTTTCTAACAATTTTGTTTGGGTATTTTTTCAAACACTCGACGTGTATCTCTTGTGTTGCCACATTTATCATATATATCAACAAGAGCGGTTGCCACAAACATGTCCCATTCACATCCACTCCTAAGAATATCATCATGATGTTTTCTTCCCTACTCAAAATCTACTCAACCTGTACACACCCACAAAACACTCGCAAAGATGAATTGATCTGGCTTTACTTCTGACCACTATAGTATTTCAGAAAATAACATTGAACCATCCTCTTCTTGCCCATTCCGCACATAGCCTGATATTATTATGGCATTCCAAGGCATAAAATTTGGCTCAGGAATTTTTTGAAACACCTGGCACGCATTTTCTAAGCTCCATGTTTCCCATACATATCAACAAGAGCGCTTCCAGCATAGATCTTCGACTCCAACCCAATCTGGATAATGTTCCCCTCAATTTTCCTTCCAATTGCTAGAGATGCTTGTCCATATGTGAATAATTCCTTTACTCACAAATTTCATTGATCCAAATCCCATTTTCAATATGTGGCCATGAATCTTATTACCATTTTACAAAGTTGGAATCATAACACCTATACCTAAAGCACTAGAGCACGAGTGATCCAGATTATTTTCAGCACGAAATGAGAGCGGAAATATAATAAAGAAATGCACACAGATATCGTGGATATCCAATAATATAACATAAATGTATCAAAGATGCAAACATAAACACATAGATACAGTAATACATGATTTCTATTAATGAAAGAAATGTACAGAGATTGTAAAAATACAGAGTGAAATACTCGCTAGAATAGTGGCATCTTATCTCTGAGAAGAGATGTGACAACTACTCACATTCACAATAAGATAGTTACAATGAAGCTCTGAAGGCCTTTTTACAATAAACGGGAATGTAAAAAACCTTAAACATCCAAAAACCTAACCCTGGGAAATGAAGCACCAAAAGTCATGTGGGCCCCATTTGGGTAAGTTGGTACATCAACTTCCCGGGGTCGTAACTTTTGCATACGATCTCTATTTTAGGCAAACGATAGCCCATTGGAAAGATATATCCAAGGAATAGAACTGTTGATGCAAATTTCATGATGAAATTTTCCAATCAAAATATACCTAAAAAAACGTCGTTTAGGGCCTCAAAATGGATCCGGAAGTTCAGGACCCGAAAAACTGCCAAAAATAGTAAATTACCAAAATTGCCAGAAAATTGTTTTGAGCTAGTTGGAAAAGGTGGGTGGCCATCGATATCCACCTGGATCAATCCTCCCTCCTTAGGAATCAATGGTCTCCATTGCGTTGAGTGCCCGGGGGAGAGAAAAAAGCGTGTGTTGAATCTGCATCTTGATGAGTTGTTTTCCTTGTTGGGGAAGTTGCATTGCTTAGCTTATTGAAGGTTGTCACGAGCATGTGGCTGGAAGGGTTGGACGTTTTTAACCAATATTTCTATATGAGGTGTTTGTGTGTAGAAGGAATATTTACACTGTGTTGCAATGTTGTCGACCTGCTTCTGTTGGATAGAAGGTGCTTAGGCCGAGGTTGTAGTGGTTTCAGTATCCTTATGTTCACCCTTGGAATAGATTGTGAAGAAGTTGAATTTTGTAGTATGAGATACTACCTTGCGGCCCTGTTTAGGTGGGACAGTAGTTGGAACTACCTCTGGTATTCTATAGAGATGACCCCCCAAAGTAACAATGACACTACGGGGTCGAGACTCATAAACAAATCATAAACAACATGGCGCTTCCACACATATGGTTGGCCCAAGAGAACATCACAGACATCCAATGGGGAAACATCAAATAATACCTCATCCTTGAAGGGATGGATGTCATATGAAAATCGACAGTGTTGGCTGACACGAATATCTCATCCTTGGTGAAGCCACCCGATGTTGTATGGTTGCGAGTGTGGTGTTGTCGACAATCCCAACTATTTCATGACCTCTGTTGAGATGAGGTTCTTATGGCTTCCTCTATCAACAATAAATGGAATGGGGTCCCCTTTACCCACATCTATGAATGAAAAAGGTGCTCCCCCTCTTCAGGATATGTTGGTTCTTCTGGTTGAATTGTTGCGGTCACGAAAATAATAGTGGGGTCTGCGTCAATGATCTATCTTTTACCAGTATTTTCATAATCATATTCTAAATTAGGGTTCGGCTCCTTGTCTTTGATCTCGGCCACTAATGATTTTTTTTAGCGAAATTCATCGGTGTTGTGTTAGTGGCTTTTGTGGAAATCGCACCATTTTTCAGTGTCCTTCTTTTTCTTCCCATGACCCTTATTTTCTTGTGGCTTGGATTGGTTTTCGAGAGACTGTTTGTTAGGGATGTCTTTGTCAAACTTTAGTTGTTGTGGATTTAGAGACCCGAACTCCCATTTCTTCTGGTGCTTAAATTTCTACTCAATTTTAACAGCATATCGATAAGAAGCACTGAGTGATGAGATGTCCAGAAAATCCATTTTAGTTTGGATGTATCTATTGTAACACACCCACGACGGGGCATAAAAATTTTCGCTTTTCTTAAAGGACAAAATCTTCGTTCATGGTTTCTAATTTGAAAAGTCGGGAACCAGTCCGACCTCCTGGTCAAGGATCTTCAATTTTGAAGCCAAACAACTCTCTGACACCTTGATGGTCTCGTTCTGTATTTAAACACAGAACCTTTTAGCTTCTTGGTGCAGGTTTAAGGGCACCTGTCACTAGTACATATTGTAAAAATTCCGACGTTTTATTTGCGATGTTATGGACAAAATTGTCCATATTGTCGCAAAATAGAGGAAATTTATTAAAAAAAAAATCATGTTGCCTGATAACGTCGGTCTTGCCACGTTAACGTCGCTCTTGCCACATTTTCCATTGGAACGTCTCTCTTGCCACGTTTTCTACTGGAACGTCTCTCTTGCCACGTTTGTGAAGATTTATGTCGCAATTGCGACGTTTTGGAAACTAGGTTTTCCCCTCCAATGGTCACCTTAGTATGTTCACCAAGTCAAAATGCCAACGGTCACTTAGTACTTTTTTACGTCGGAATTGCGACGTTACAAAATCTATAAATATGTTGCATTTGACAGATGTTGCGACAAGTTTGTTATAATAACGACGCTTCAAAAAGGGTTGGGACAACTTCCAACACCTCCTCAATTACAACTTGACCTCCTTCATGCTTCATCACCATTTATATGAAGTGATACTTATTATTAGTGCTAGGTATATAATCAACGCCATAATTTTTAGAAGAGTTCAAA
>JASDQU011246719.1:2732-25799 GCA_032191745.1 Picea mariana | reverse complement strand
TCGAATCCATTGAGCTTTGGGGGACAAAAATCCAGAGAGACTAGTCAGACTGCACGACGGGCAATCACGAGAATTTCTGGCGCCATTAAAAGAGCCACAGGCCCACAGCGATAGGACAACCCTGGAACGTTCGCCTCAAAGGATATCACTTCTGTGGACAGTACATGCTGTGCAGAAAGCTTGGCACCGTGATCTTCACGGTTCATGCCAGCTTGCCTGGTCCCATAACAGGGCCCACGGAAAAAACCTACCCTGGGCGGCTGTGATTGTTCGCCGACCCTATAAACTTCGTCGGGTCCTTCACCAGAAAACGCACTTTGAGAAAAATCATTTTTGCAATTATAGCATTGGATCCATCAATCATGGCGACTTCCATGGTCTCTCTGCTAGCCATTGTACTCCTCTGTAATTTTGCACTTCAGCCTTCGCGCGCGCAAGATTTCTGCGTAGCAGACTTGTCGTCGAAGCTCACTCCCGGCGGTTATCCGTGCAAGGCTGCATCGTCTTTAACCTCAGATAGTTTTGTGTTCACCGGATTGGAAGCAGCCGGGAACGTGAGCAACAACATCGGTGCCGCTGTAACTCCAGCCTTCTCAGCGCAGTTTCCTGCAGTGAACGGCCTTGGCGTGTCGATAGCGAGGCTCGACCTCGCGCCCAATGGTGTCATTCCATTGCACATACATCCAGCAGGAAATGAGATTCTGTTGGTGCTTAAAGGAATAATCTGTGCGGGATTCATATCCTCGAGCAATGTTGTGTATAGCAAAACGTTGAACGTAGGAGATGTGATGGTATTTCCCAAAGGTTTACTTCATTACCAGATCAATGTGGGGAAATATAATGCCATTGCATTCGCTTCCTTCAGCAGCCCTCTTCCTGGATTGCAAATTGTTCCCCTTTCTCTCTTTGCCAGCAATCTTCCTTCTCTTGTCATCGAGAAGACTACGTTCCTTTCCGACTCTGAGGTGAAGCGCCTCAAGGCTTTCTTAGGAGGCAGCGGCTAGGATATAAATCTGTTTCAAGTTTTGTTCCTTCTAGCTTCAACTGATCTGATGTTTTGGTTACATATAGGATTGTTAATGTCTTGTTTTCTAATGAAGTTTCATCCGTTAACGTTATGTTATTCAATATTGTTGCTGTATATCTGTTGCTTTGCACATTGGAGTTGAAGGTGGTTTGATATCCAATTAGATAAGAGTGTGACCTAATCTATTATTAAATTATAAATGTAATAGCTTTTTCTCATTAATTCAAGTTTTGTGAGCTAGTCTCACTTGTGTCTAATGTTTTGGTTATATATAAGATTCATAATGTCTTGTTCTAATAAAGTTTCATAAGTTAACGTTATGCTATTCAATATTGTTGCTGTATATCTGTTGCTTTGCACATTGTAATAATTTCTAGTCACTTGTGTTTCTGAATCAAATCAAAAACTTTTGTTGAAACTGCAATTTGTACTGAAATTTTTGTTAGAATAATAAAAAAAATTATAGAATGTATTAAATTAGAATATTGTTTAGAATTTGTTTTATTGGCAGGCAGATTGGGGTTGAAGTTTTGTTGAAACTGCAATCTGTATCGAAAGTTTTATTAGAATAATGAAAAAACTTCTGGAATCTATTAAATTAGAATATTGTTTAGAATTTGTTTTATTGGCACTCAGATTGAGGTTGAAGGTAGTTTGAGATCCACTTAGATAGGAGTGTCATCTAATCTACTATTAAACTATAAATATAATAGCTTTCTCTCATTAATTCAAATTTTGTGAGACGATTTTGTGAGCTCGTCTCACTAGTATGTGGTTCAGTCTAAGTTTTTAATTAGTTAGATGTACTTTCTAAGTTTTGTGAGCTCGTCTAACTTGTGTGTGGTTCAGTCTACATTTTTAATTAGTTCGATGTACTTTCTAGTTGGATGTGCTTTCTATATTGATTGCACCTTTCTCTGGTAATACATTTTCTGAGTTTTGCAATTCGTTGTTTGATTTTGGTATCCTCTACTTTTAAGCAGTAGATTTTATTTTTTGGGAAAGTTTTAGCTCAGTTTTGATGGTTGTTGAAATGTAATATTAAGTTGTCATGAAAATGATGACTTACACTACACATGTTTGTTTGTATGATGTGGTTGTCCTCCTTTACCATGGTTGATGTCAATGCTTACAACCAGACATTGAGGATTTTTTTGACCCATTTATATCGGAAGACAGTAGTGATACATTTTCTGGTATTGGTGGTGAAGGATTTGAGGTTAGCGTGAGGTGTTTAAATTAATTTAAATAAGTGTTGTCTGAGCTAAAACTTAAGCAATGATTTTTAGTAGAATTTGTCTCCTGTTAACCTTTTTTTTCTCTCAAGGAAAAAGGAACCAACACGATCTTAGGAATCTCTTGTTTATCAAGGAGTGATATTTTTTTGAGTTTTCAAATTTTTTAATGATCTTAATGGGCGAGTGTGGATTATTTTTTAAATATTTTTTTAAATTATTAGTTCTTTTTAAAGCACATAAAGCATCATACAGTTTTATTTTTTTAAAATTATTAATTCTCTTTTAAAGCACAGAAAGCACCATACAGTTTACATCAGTGAAAAGAACCTTTAAAAAAAAAAAACTAATAGGTTTATAAACTAACAGAATTCGCTCATAACACAAATTTGCCTTTCATTTAAGATCGAAGGAGTTGTGAAGAGCCATCTGCTCAAGTTTCTAATGATTTAGAATCATTCTGAATTCATAAAAATAAGATAGACTATTTGCATAGTTCTCTTTTGGACCACTTTTAATATAATTGGAATCCTCCAAAATTACATAGTTTAAAATAAAGTGGGTTGATACATCCTTTACCAAAATGTTAATGACTAATAAATTTAAACAGTAAATAGAAATGCATTTACCCTTGAGGGTGGGGATGGGATTCCTAGTAATATGGAATATTTAGAAAGACCTAAAAGAAGACAAGGAGCAACTTATCCATTCAAGGTTCTTTAATGGAACAACATATAAAAAAAAAATAATGGAAAAGATAATAGAGAAGAAAAGGTGGGAGAGTTCATACAAGGTTCTTTAATGAAAGAACATATAGAAAAAAAAATAATGGAAAAGATAATAGGGAAGAAAAGGTGGGAGAGGTCATAGAAGGTGGACTTGAAATTTTTGGAAGGCTTAGGATTTGATGTTGCTACATCAAGGAACTTTGATTTAAATAATATGTTGATGACCTTTTCCAAAGCCTTATCAACCCATACTTTGATGAAATCTCAGATGGGGCCCATCATGACCACTTCCTTTACTCTTAACATGCATATTTCATCGTGTACCTTGCTTAATTATATTCATTGCTCCTACAAAACTAAATCAATCCCATAATTTTCGACCATAAGGTTGTTTATCCATCATTTTACCAATGTCCCAAAGAAGGTAGTGAGCCCATCAAATTGTTCAACTAATGTGGTATTGAAAGCGATCATCTTTAATCCGTAGTATTCTTTGGTGAGGATCTTCTCTTAGTGAACACTTGAGGGTTCATTTTTTTTCCTTGATTGCATCAATACTCTTAAAAATAGTTTACTCCTATTAATGAACACATCACAAGTAGTAAGTAATTGTTGCACAACATCCAATCTAACACCCCAACTAGCTCTGATCTATCTGAGTATTGTATTTGAGCGGAGACTCTCCTTGTGCCTTTTCTTCTCACTATCAAGGACTTGTTGAAGATTTCAACATAACTTTTGCATAATTATTAATTTGCATGTAGGTGTTGATTCTATTGGCTCGAGGTTCCAGAACTAGGGTTCAAAAGGCTTTACCAACAAATACCCCTTTCATGTCGGCATATTCAATATTCAAAGGACTGAATAAGATCTCACCTAAGACATGCATGAGAATCATAGAGACCAATTGTTTGTGCATAACATGATAAAATAATACAAACTAGAAACACTTAACTAGGATCCAAGCATTAGATACTAATTCATATCAACATTCATACAAGTAGCATATAATCTAAAACATCTAACAAAAATTCATTCAACATAATACATGATAGGAAAGATAAACTCGGGCCTCGAGCCTTCTCTCATTAATCATGATGAAAAACATTCAGATACATGGAGACCCAATAAGCTTAGACCATAGATCATAGGCTCATATCTCGATCTACTTTCTCTATCATATTTCATTATCAATTATCCCATTACAATGAATAGCCATCTAACCATTAACCACAACCAGCTAGAAGATAAACCCGTACATCATGCCTTCCTTATATCTCTAGAGGAGCATGGAAATCATAACAAACTTGCCAACCCATTAACAACCTCGACCACAACCAATTGGTCAGTTACAAAAATGGTTACAATCATTACTAGATATCTTCGAGGATCTGATATACCTATGAAATTTTCAAGTCCTTGTCCACCATACAAAATTGGTTGGTACACGCACTATAAATTTGGTTGGTGCAACGATTGAATCTTAGCACTGTGCGATACAAAACTCATGGCACATGCATCATGCAGAAATTGTGGTGTGTGCGTGATCTTTCCAAAACCTTGGTGCCAATAAGCCCCCGACACTATTAGTTGACTCATCCTCAATCCAATGAACTTCATTATAGTGCAGTGTTGGCAATGGATGGCACCTACTTTGTTAGTTCAACAATAAAGATTTGGAACTCAGAGTATATCTGATAAAAATAATCCATTAGTTCATTCATTTTGTTATAAAATTGGTCGGCCTCTACCGATGTGCTTGACCCATTCATTGGCTTGATTTGTGCACCCAACGCTAACACTAGGGTTTCCCTTGAATGTGCATTTGCAAGTGCATAGTGGTGGTGTTGGGCTTGCTCTTGTTCATCCAACACAATGGTTGTCAATGTTTATTGGTTGGCATGGCTAGATGACATCTGTTGGTGAAGGCCATATACCTCTATCATGGACACCTTCCACTCTATGAGTGGAAGGGAGGTCAACACCTATTTATTCTCGGTGATCTGTGCCTCACTTGTGCTTATGTGATATTTAGTTGTGCTAATTTTGAGGGCATTATGTAGGTGAGTCCATAGCTACAGGTTGTAGTCAACAGCCCCCAATAATCCTTCCACTCGCACCTGTCCTTGGTGTAGCATATTTTCTACGGAAATGTTCTTCTATTTCAACTCCCCTTTCTCTGATTTGGGGGTGTGGTTAAGCTTTTCCTAAAGCTCCATGTTTTGTGCAGGTATTGGACAACTTCCTTTACCTTATTAAGGTTTTTTGCACCAGGAGCTCTGAATTTTTTGTCGTTGTGTTGGGGACTTCCATGTATACTTGATCAAATACGTTGATCTACATTGTGTCCACAACTACCTCTGCTTCATGGATTTCTTTGACTTCCCTGTGCATTGCTATCTCTTGGGAATTCTTTTGTTGGGTTCCCTGGTGCACAATTATCTCTTTCTCATGCTTTTGTTGCATCTCTATACATGAATGGTTGAGTGCATGTTGCATGTCCCCCAACTCATTCATTATTTCATCCATAAATAATTGTACTTATTGTTGTTGTTCCTTGAGATGTTTTGGGTTGTTTATGGAACTATGCCAAGGCACCTCAGGGGATAAAACTTAGATTGATCTTTAAAACCATGCTTATGTAGAACAAATATTGAAGGAATTTAATAGATCTCTCTCTCTCTATCTCTTTTGACCTTCAAAGAATTTTAGAGCAGACGACTAAACCCTCAACCTCAAGAGGCATGCTAACATGTGTATTTTGGACATTTGCAATTTCAAAGGAATGTGTGGATGAATTTGGAGAAATACAATTAAACATATAAGGCATTTCTGAGAATGAATCTTGCAGTTTATAAAAGGAAGAAAACATGATGAGCAATTAAGAACTCATGGGTTCTTACAAAGAATCAAAATATGTGAGAGGACATGCTTCATTCAACTTTAAAACTTCATACATTTAAACGTACAAAGGTACCCTTTCAATACAATGTTCAAATATATCAAGAAAATGATAGGAACTAATCATGTAAAAATGAAATCAATTCAGTTCCATGAAAAACATCACATAGCAACATTGAATGTGGTGCTAATCTGCTACCTGACCTTTTATTAATCATATCTGATACATTTAGCTAGAAATGGGAGAAGTGGATTTACTAGAAGACAAATACAATGGAATAATAAGAAGATGGATTTTATAGATTGAACACATCATAGTGTATGAATATCTTGAGGCCTATTGTGTTCATCATCTTCCTGTTGCATTCATCATCTATATGTGCTTGAGTTCTTTGATCTTGCAGCTTTGAGTATAATAACCCCTTTCATTCCCCAAAGTGTTGAACCTTAAAAATAACACCTTATTCTTCTCTTATAGCCTTGTGCTCTCTATAAAATAGCTTCTTTATTCTTGATAATGGTTCTTAACTCTTGATACTACTTTTGGTTTCTTGGATGGTTTCTTACTTAGTAAAAATAGTTTTCTACCAGTGTAAAGCATGATGAAGTCTTTTGAGGATAAGAACTTTTACCAAACCAATCTCATCCAGTTTGGATCCTTCAAAATAGCTCGATTGTATGCAATTATTGGACTGGATGCATTTGGCTTCTGAATTAGTGAGGTTTTCAGCAGGTTGTAATAATGGTTCAAACATTCCTCTCAACCCTGGTCCTCTATTTATGTGGAGCACTATCAACCACCCTCCTCGATCCTTTACCATCTATTTCAGTCAGATGCTAGTCGAATAGTATGATTGTATATTAGGATGAACTATATGATTTCCTACCTCTCCTGTGACTAAATTGGTGTGAACAGAGAGAGACATTTCTCTCCTTTTCAATTATAAGTAAATATCCCCACACATCAATAACCATGATGGTCAATTGGTCCCCCTTAGGGGAAAAATCCACGTAGAATGATCAACTTCCAAGACACTTGGCTAAGAGAAATTCATTTATAGAGGCTATATTTCTCATAGGTTGGTTGCTACTTCCTCTTGGATATTTCTCTTATAATACTTTGACATGTATCCATGGAGGCCATTAGTGGAGGGAATGATTTTCTCCATCTGACTGATGTACTTTTTGATATAATGATCATACGTGCATACGTGTGGCTAATGATTACATTCATTCATCAGTTGTACTTTGTGACATGATGATTGGAAATGATGCTCATATGTGAGACTGGCCTATCTTTTCATGTGGTTATCCAACTCACGATTTAATCTTATGTGATGGCTTCAATACACAACAGTTTCATTAACATACATGTTAAAACCCTATTTTACCCCCTCCCCCCTTTTTTCGATGTTTCAGATCCATGTGTCACCTCCTCATTAGCTATATATTTGAAATTTGAGGAGGGCACAGAAATTTGAGTGACGTTATTGATGATTTCAACAAGGTCCCACGAACATGTGACAGGCTCGTACTTGTCCATTTTGGTGTCTACGTGGCATGGGAGTAGGCCACATGACATCAGGTTCAAGGGTCATTGATATGCATCTTTGGTGTTCTTCGGTGGGACCCCCTCGTCCAAGTGGCAGTGGATGGTTCGTCTCTGTGGATGCCCTATTGGCATGCCCATCGGTTCTTTGTAATTCCTAGTATCCACGATAAAATGATAGGTGAGTGTTACATGTCATCACCACAGGGCACTTTGTCAGTCACTAGGCGTGCATCATACCTTAGGAGCAATAAGTGCTTTTTCCAAACCATAAACTGTTGTCGCACCCCCCAATGGTGGTTTTCATTTTTCATTTTTGTGATGCGACACCATTCCAAAATTGACATGTGTCCAGTGGTTAATCATTGTCACATCGCGGGGTCATTAATCTTCTCACATGTTCATGATGCGACATGATATATGAGTTGTTGATATGGTACTTATTTCTGATATTGTGGTGATTGGGCTATGCACATCTTTTGGCCCTCGGTCATAGCATTTGGTTCTACTATAAGCTACTTTATTTAGCAAAATAGAGGATTGTTGGGTTGCATAAGCCCCATTTTGTAGCTCGATAAGTGCTCAAGTCTGATTTAAGCACCCTAGGGTTTAATTTTATCCATTCTTCATTACTTATGACATATTTGGGTCTTCTCCTTTGTTGACAGGCCATGAAAGTTAGCCTCCTTGTCCCTAGTAGGTCCAAAAAAAATTCAGTGGCCTCATTAATTTTTCCATTGATGACATAATTGGATATTTTACTAACATTGGCTCCAACATGGACAATATATACTTGTGATTTGTTAAGAACTGTATACCTAGTTCTTTTCTCTGTTGGGTTATGGAGTCTATCTTCCAAACGAATTTCACCCATTCCTGAAAATTGTTCTGATTTGTGAAACAAAAATGCTCAACAGCTTATACATTATCACCCTATTTACCTTGAAATTGTAGCAGAAAATTAAATGATGTAAAATTGAACAATGCAAAGAAGAATTGAAACTAGACTAATTATGTACAAGGTGAAAGATTATACAATGTTCAGTACTACAAAAAGTTCTTGAGGAACCTCCCATTTACAGGAGCCCCAAGCAATTATCCATCCAGGTGAGCCAACTCATAGGTGGTTTTGTCTTGTACTGTAGAAACCTCGAAAGGTCCAAGCTAGAGATTTTCAAACTTTCCATGCTTCCATTTTGCTTCTCTTATGGCATCCAATTTCAGAACTAGGTCTCCTATCATGAAATTTCTCTCTTTGTTACTTTTTTCAAAGATCTCCTTCATATTTTCTTGATGAATATGGAATTTTATCTGCACTTTTTCCATTGTCTAATGAAATTCAATTAATTGACTTATCCTCCTCTGCATATCATTTGACTTTGCCTCTTGATTTTGTAATAGTTTGATCATAGGGAGGCTGAGATGGATAGGAACAATGGCCTCCAATCCATATACCAATTGAAAAGGGGAAGTTCCAATTGGTCCTTTTTTGCTAAATCTATCTACCCAAACTGCACACTTAAAGTGAGAGTCCCATGCCTTTTTATTTTGTGACAACATCTTCTTGATAATCCTAATCATGATTTTATTTGCATATTCAGTGAAACCATTCCCTTGTGGGTAATAGGAAGTTGAATTCCCAAGCTCTATGTTGTAATTTTGGTAAAATTGTACCATTTTGGAAGGCTTGAGCATTGTTAGTGATAATCTTCCTTGGGAACCCAAATCTAGCCAAGATGTTTTCTTCAAGGAATTTGATGATGACTGGATCTGTTGTTGTCCTTGTGGGGATGAACTCTACCCATGTAGTGAAGTTATTAGTAGTTGTCAAGATACATTTATGTTTTCCACTTGAATTGGGATTGATTTCACCAATAAAATCCAACCCCCACTATTGGAAATGTGTCTCAACTTGGATGGGCCTTAGTGGGAGTGGGAGTAATTTTTTATCCCCTATAAACATTTGAAATTCTACATGTGACCTAACCATAGAGTTCACATCAAATAATAGAGAAGGAAAATAATAATCATGTTTGAGGATCTTATAGGAAATAACTCTCCAAGCATGGTGACCACCACATGCTCCCTTACAAAATTCAATGATGATGCCTTTAGTTTCTTCCTCAGTGATAAATTACGCAAGATACCTCTTGGATATTTCCAAAATAGGTTTTCCCCCAAGATGCAGAATTTGACAGCCTTAAGTTTGATGGATCTGGCCTTGGCCTTGTCCCATGTTGGCAGGCACATTAATTTTTGCAAAAAGAAGATGATATCCTTATACCAATCAAACTAGGAGAATTTGGAATTTACCTTCAGGGATGGTTCTTGTGCTTCATCCACTTCATGTTCTGTTGATAGAAGGCATGATGACAACATATGAACACCTAGATATTTTCAATTTGGCACAGCTAACAACTTGGCTAGTCCTTTTCCCTTCACAAATTTTGTGGGTTTGATGTCCACATCATAATCTTGAATTTTGGCAATCCATTTACCTCATTTTCCTTCTCTATCATGTTGCATGATGAGGTCTTTTATGGAACTAGTGGGATCATATGCCAGGATCTTAGAATGTAAGACATAATCTCTGAAAGCTTTTAGGGATTTCACTAAGGCATGTTCTTACTTATCCATGCTATTGTGTCTTAATTAAATATCTCTCAATGCCTTGTTGAAAAATGCCATGGGATTCTCATGATCTTCTTCATTTTTTTGCAATAACACAACAACAATGGCATTTTCAGAAGAAAAAGCAAATATGAGAAATTCTTTATCATACTTGGGGCTAACCATGATTGTAGATTCTCCTAATTCTCTTTGATGTGTTAGAAATATGCCCTAGTTTCAGTATTCCATCCGATTTCATGGTCTTTTGTTAACATATTAGTTATGTTATTCACCATTTCAATAAAATTAGGGATGAACCAGCTAAAAAAGTTTAATTTTCCCAAAAAGAATTGCACTTCTTTCTTATTTATGGGAAAACCAATTTTTCTAATATCCTCCAACCTTTCAAAATTTATTCTAACTCCTTTGGATACTATGTGGCCCAAAATATATCCTTGTTTCATGGAAAAATGAGACTTCTTGTGATTCAAGGACAAAACAAACTTTCTTCATTTCATGAAAGTATGTCTTAAGCGCTTAATGTGGTCTTCATCGGTCTTTGAAAACATAGTCTTATCATCCAGATAAATGACAATAATTTTTTCCTTTTCTCCTACAAATGCTATGTCCATGGCTCTCTAGAAGGTTTCCCCTGCATTTATCAAACTAAAAGGAATTTTCTCATACTTAAAAGCTCCTCAGGGTGTTTTGAATGTTGTCTTCTCTCTATCATCCAAGTGCATTGCAACTTGATTATACCTTGAGAAACTATCCATCATGGAGATCTTATTTTCCCCTACTACCTTATATAGTATGTGATCCATTTTAGGCAATGGATAGTTGTCTTTTAGTGAGAATTTGTTCAGATTCCTATAGCCCACACAAAGTCTAACCACTCCACTATTTGTTATCATTGTAACTAATTTGGCCACCCATTTAGAGTATTTGAGAGGAATTATGATTTGAGCATCCAATAATTTCCTCACTTCCTTCTCAATAGTAGGTAGCAAAATGGGATTCACTTTCCTTAGCTTCCACTTGAAAGGTTTAGTACCAGGTTTTATAGGTATCATGTGTTGTATAATGCTAGTGTCATAGGTCTTCAAATCCTCCTTTTTCCATGCAAAAACATCCATATAATATTTGAACAACTGAAAATATTCTTTCTTGTGCTCAATAAAGATGTATTTAGACAACATGTTATACTTTGGTTCATTCTCTGTCCCTATATTAAAATCCTCAATACTTTCATCTTTTGGAAGGAAAACAGGTTTGACAGGTATATCATTTATGTCAAAGAGTTATTCCAAAGGTACCATCCCCTTTGGAATAAAGTTATTCTTGAGCTACAAGACCTTATGATCAGCCATATAATTGCTAAACTCGAGAATTGTTTCATCTCATCCTTTAATCACATATTCCATTTCTAAATATTCATCTAAATCCATGTGGGTATTAGAAAACTCATTTGTTACTTCCATAAATCTCTTAATGTGTTGATCATCTTCAAATACTTGATGTTATCAAGAATATGTGTTCTAAATCTCATCTTAATTTCATACTTAACTTGATGGATGATTGGTGGTTTGAAAGTACTAGTAGACAATGCTAGGGAATTTGCTTATTGGTTGAACTCTATAAGGATAGCAGTGATGTTGAAATCTTCATAAAAATTGTCTATCAGGTGCCAAACATGATTTATGTATGACCTCATACTTGGGTGCCTTGTTTGATATAGGCCTGTGACATGTTGCACCACTAATTCTGAATCTCTAAATATTGTCATCTTGGTAATTTGCATTTTTCGTGAAACCTCCAATATCGTAATCAAGGCTTCATATTTAGCTACATTGTTAGTGGCTTCAAACTGTAACTTGTAAGACAAAAGGATTTCTTACTTGGTGGTAGAAACTAGAACTACACCAGCTCCCACTCCATTTGAATATGCTCCATCAAAATACATCTTCCATATGCCATCAACTTTTGGAGAAACGTTTGGAGGAAAATATGCAAGTGTAGGGGCTTCATCATACTCTCCATTCACTAATAAGATACAACAACCCATGTCTTCCTCAACAGCATATATGGGGTAATTTTTGGGATTGTTTTTATCACTGACCACATAGGAAAATTTTGTTTCCTTGTGGGACTTAAAATTTTAGGGATTGTTTCCATATATATCCTTGGATTGCAAGTCCCACTCCATGCATGAATTTTTTAAATTATGATAAGAAGGTTTTTCTTCCAATTCGATAAAAGGCATAGGAATCTTGATCTTTGATAACTGATGTTCAATGTTGAATGTGGAAACTTATATGTCAACTTCTTTAGGTTCGTTTTCCCCCTGCAAAGGCTCTAAAGCATCATTTACCTTTGTATTATATGAAACTTATTTGGCTTTATATTTGGGCTGATTTAGAGGAGACTTTTTGTGTTGTGGCTAACTGTATGGCTCAACACCTTTCTTCTTGGGCCTGAGGTCATATTTCTTATGCATCTTAGTCCTTAAGGCATCAATGAACATTTTGTACTGAGATGGTGAAAAATCTTCTTGGATCAACTCACATTTAGGGATTTGTCTCCTAGGATTTAGGGAATTTTCATAATCATTATGAGTTAGATGGATAGCATCATTTTCATCATGAAGAAAGTGGATTTCGTCTTGATAATAAACATGTTCCTCATCCATCACATCTTCAACAAGATTGTTATCATTATTTCTTTTGATAGGAGGTTGGATGGGTTGTTCTTCATTCCTTCTCTCCCTACTCATCATTTGTGGATTAAAGGATCTTTTGAATTGATTAGGAATTCTAATACCCCCCTCCTGAGGATATATTTTTTTTTTATTACCCTCAATATCAAACCTAGACATTTTGTTTGATAGGTTCCTAATCAATCTGGACATCTCTTCAATATTTGCATCTTGGGAGTCTCTATTAGGATTAGAGGTGTCTAATTCTTCTTTGAATTTATTTTTGTATTTTTCCACTTGATCCATAAATTCTTTTTTTTCTAATTTTAACAGATGTGATCATATTTCCTTCAATATCTATTGTATCATCTTGTGAGATAAGCAAGGTTGGGTATGTCCTTTCCTTTAATAACATGGAAAAATAGATAGCAAATGGTCCAACATAGGTACTATTTTTTGTTGGTTGTGAAGGTTTTATATCAATAGGGATCTTGTTAGAGAGTTTGTTAAATATTCTATTAAAATCAAAAAAAAATTCATTTGGTCTTTTCTTTATTGAGACAAATTCAGTCACATAATAGAGATGGTCTATTTTCTCTCCCCATTGTCTCATAAAGGTTTCATTTAATGCTTGTTGTATACCAATTGAGGAAGTAGGTCATTCCCTAAACCACTTTCTCGCATATCCTTCCAAGGTTTGTACGAATAGTCTCATGAACACATCATCATGTTCCACAAAAAGGTTAGCATTGAAGTCTTGGAATGCACCCATATGCTCTTCAGTAGAGATGGCCTTATCCCCATCATATTTTGGCAATAGTTTCAAATAGTTCTCAAGGAGGTCATGGAAATTTGGAGGAAAATTCAAGGAGCCATATTTGGCTGCTACCTACAAGTTTAAAGTTGGTGGAGGTAAAGGTTGATTTCCTCCAAATCCACTCCCTCCTAGTCCAACCAATAGGTTTTGTAGGATAATATTATTAACTTCAAAATACATAGGATATGTATGATCTTTCAAGAAGGGTCCTAAACAAGAACTCCCTTCCAAAGGAAAATATTGAGGATAAATCTATAGATCTATTAAAGGTCTTGGAAGAAGCTTTAAACAAGAATGTGAATCGGTATGTCTATCAAATCTATACATTCACTTAATTTGTGAATAGCAGAAGGAGATAAATCTAAATGAGGATTACTTGAGGGAGAAGACAAATGCATTTTTCTAATGTTTCTATGGGTAACAATATTTTCTAGACTTGGATAAAATGGAATCTGAGCAAGATCAAGATTCCTTCTGGTATGTATTATTTTCAATGCCAAATTTCTTTCTATGGAGTCTCCAAGTGAAATATTATCATAAATGTGTCTAAGAATGGTTCACCGTCAAGAATCAGAGCTTACAATGCCATGCTCCAAAGAAAAATAACTTCAATTTTCATCCCCAACAATGATGTCATTTCAAATGTCATTCCTTGAGATGTTCCAGGTTGTTTATAGAACTATGTCAAGGAACCTTGGGGATTAAAACTCATATCAAGATTTAAATTCATGATTGTATAGAACAAATATTGTGGGAATTTCTTGGATCTCTCTCTCTCTTTCTCTCTTGAGCTTCAAAAAATTTCATAGTAGATGACTAAACCCTCAACCTCAAGAGGCATGTTACCATGTGTACTTTAGACATTTGAAATTTAAAAGGAATGTATCAATGAATTTGGAGAAAGAAAATTAAACATACAAGAAATTTTTGAGAACGGATATTGCAATTTATAACGGTAAGAAAACGTGTTGAGCAATTAAGAATTCAGCAGTTGTAAAAAAGAATCAAAATCTGTGAAAGGATGTGCTTCATTCAACTTTAAAATTTCATACATTTAAAAATACATAGGTACCCTATGCATACATTCAAATATATCAAGAAAATGATAAGAAATAGGCATGTAAAAACGAAAATGGTTTGAAACATTGTAGATTCAAAAATAGCAGGGAGAATTATAGAAGAATCCTCATACAATGCATGCTATGATGATGGATCACATTGGTCTAGTCCAAAACATTGATGATTAAAAAATGTGCATGAGTATTCTAGAAGAACTATCATGCAATGATATTTATTGCATATGCCTTAAACTAGAGAAATCATCGATCATTCATCCAACAACCAATTATCTATATATTATTAGGAGGGCCATTAATATGAAAGGATCATGGAAATAAATGAAATGTCATGCAAAGGAATTCTATCTTGCTCTCAATTAAAGAACATAAGGCTTGATGGAAAAACCCATTTTGGAGAAAAGAAAATCAAGACCAAGCTCAAGGAGATCTACCATCAACACAATAGCACACAAGAATACCTTGAGTTCATATGCTAAACCATCTAGATGGGGTTAGGTTAGGTCATCTTAGATGGCAAGGGTTCCCTCTTAAGATTATAGATATAAATTTGGTCGAGTGCTTATTCCAAAATGATCTCCATCTACCCCGGCCTCTCGTTTTCCACTGGTCGACCAATTTGAATTGATAAGGTCAAGTCCTTTTCTTTTAGGAAATTCCTTTTGGGGAACCTCACCTGGTATTGCATATGTAATATATTTATAGTCCTTTTCACCTTCTTTCTATGTGAAGAGGCTCTGTCAAGTGCTTTGCCTCTCCATTAGGAGACAAAATTGGATACCAAGGCCAAATCCAAGCCTAGAGGAGACCTGTTCATGGATATGCATGGAAAAATATAAAGGGAGAAGAGGTAAGTACAACTCAAAAGGTTCACCAAGATCTAGATTGTTCATCAGGTTTTAATCATGATTGTCCAATGGAAGGATTTAATATTTCTTTGAGACCACTTGCATAAGATCACTTAGTGATATATGGAGCTTCATATCTTGTCTATATCAATGAATTAGACCTTGGTGTATATTTATGGGGGTACTTCCTTGATCTCCTCAAAATCATCCCACAGGGAAAAAGTTCAAGAGGTTGTTTGGTGAAGTTAGTAAGGAGGGGCCCATTTAAATCACTAGAGGAAAACAACGGAAGTAACATGGATGATGTCAAATCATAAGGACATTTGATTTTCAAACCACATTAAAATGAAAAAAAAAACACGTTAAATTTTGGGTAACCATTAGAGTGGCGTTGTTGGGGCATTAGGAAGGCCTGACTAAGACAAAACCCAAGAATTATGATTACTCTCACCATAGACTAAGGAATATGAAGCAAAGGAAGATTTCACCATTGTATTGTAAATTTTAATGACAAAAATCAACAAGCTAATATTTTTTCATACACTTAGCAACCTAGAGATAACTATCTTGCATGAACTTTGAAATTTCTAAAACCCACATTCAGAAATTACCATAAGCAGAAATACACATTGTTGAGTAATTATGCAACGGAAATAAACATAATGAAAAACATTCAATCACCCATGAATAACTCAGAAATTTATGCAAATGCCAGGGAAAACCCCAATGTGTGGAAACCCAAAGAGAGAGAGAGAGAGAGATTCTATTAGTTTTAGGAAAGATTTATTAGCAGGCACAGTACATTTCCAGCCAAGAGAAAAACCACTTACAACACAAAAACATGCCCCCACAAATCTACCTTGAAATCTGTTCCACATTCTGTACAACTGTATGGATTTGCTGAAAACAACACCTCAGTAAATGTGCCAACCATAGGTTGTTGTACCTTGTTTTAAATATTGTTGACCTCCTTCAAGAAACCTAGAAAATATGCCTCGAAAATTGTGCCACCTCTTGCATCGATTTTCATGCCAATGTTTACTATTGTATGTCCTATATGGATCCATACAGTATGGCCTATCCTAGCAAATAACTCAACAGAAATTCAAAACAGAAAATTCCTCCTTAGGATTTGTGCCCAAGTTCTCTTGGGAAATGTGCCAACTCTTGTTGCTCACTGTCTTCTCCAAACTCTCCTAAGAAATCTCGCTTTCTCTTTTCTCAATGTGTCTTGCACACTACCCAATGCATTCTTTTATAAATCTGAAAATGACATTTTCCCTCCAATGTGTCTTTTCACCTTTGTAACACACCCACGATAGGGCATAAAAATTTTTGCTTTTCTTAAAGGACAAAATATCCATTCATGGTTTCTAATTTAGAAAGTCGGGGAACCAATATGACCTCCTGGTCAAGGATCTTCAGTTTTGAAGCCAAACAACTCTCTAAGACCTTTTATGGTCTCATTCTGTAATTACACACATAACCTTTTGGCTTCTTGGTGCAGGTTTAAGGGCACCCGCCACCTTCCCTTCTTCTCCCCTGCGAAATATCAGAGTACTAGGCGTTAGCTCCTTTTCTCGATAAGCCCCATCTTGATGTGACATTGGGTGATGACCTTATGGGACCGTGTTATTGCAAACGTAGCCAAAGGAGGTTTGAATCAAAATTATTTTCGGCCCGCAATCCTCCTCGAGCCTCCATGTGTCCTCTTTTGAAATCCACGGTTTGAATTGTGGCTCACCCTCAACTTTTTAATGTCCATGCAAATTTTATCCCCGTAATGCTATGGGACCATCGATCTCTTGATCTTGAGGGTACTTCAAAAATTGGAGGTTCATATCTGCCCCTCTCAGATCTACGATCAGATCTGACCTCTAGAAAAATCAACAGATGAGATCTCCTTTGTGATTTTGGGTTTCAAGAGTTTAAACTCTCAAAACCCTGCTCTCTTTTGTAATTCAATCTTTCGAGTTGACGATCTGTGGACACATGTCCTCCTAATCAATGACCCTTCCTTTACTTTGGGTGGTTGACATTTCAACTGGATCAATGGTCTTGTGGCCCTCTTCTCGATCAATGGTCGAGATTTCCTTCGGGTTTCATACTTCTGAGATCTCAAATTTCAAACTTCACCTTTTTTCCCAATGGATTTTATCTAGAGAATATAATCCATTGACGTGTGTCCTCTTGATATGACGATCGAGGATTAATTTGGGTCTTTATATTTAGTTCTAATATTTTCTCCATGTCTCCCTTGGATCTAACGAATCATATCCACTTCAGGTGATCCGATGCTTGATATTCACTTTGGACAATCTGACGACTCAGCTTCAATTCATTTGATCGAGAGGTTGAGATTTACTTCAGATTTATGGAAGTTTAGACTTTGAAATTCTCAAATCTCAATCCTTTCCTTCTCCTGAATAGATAGTATCTGACAGCTCAGATTCACCTTGGCGATCCAACGATTGAGATTTACTTTGGGTGATCTGATGGCTCAGATCTACTTCAGCTGATCGAATGATTGGGATTCGCTACATATTTATGAAACTTTGGACTTCATGAATCTTATATCTCAACCGAGAAACTCTCGAATGGATTTCCTGAAGCTGCTGGTATAATGGCTTAGATTCACTTTGGCAATCTGACACTTGAGGATTACTTCGGATCTTCACCCAGAATCCACAGATTCACACCACCTGTCCTCTAGATCTGATGGTTCAGATCTACTTCGAACGACCTGACGGTTGACATATACTTTGGGTATTTACCCAGAATCCATGTATTCATGCCACCTATCCTCTAGATCGATGATTCAGATCTCTTCAGACAATCTGACGGTTGACGTTCACTTTGGGTCTTTAACCAGAATCCATATATTCATGCCACCTATCCTCTGGGTTTGACGGTTCAGATCTCTTTGGCTCTTTGATGCTTAGGCCATTCGCCTCTTTGGCACTTCAGCCCTTCATTGCTTCGAGCTTCAAGAGTTTCAACTCTGAATATGAAACTCTCTAAGTGGTTTCTCCAAAGTCTACAAGATGTCTTCATGTGTCCCTCTAGGTCCGATGGTCCAGTTCTATTTTGGCTCTCCGAGACTCGGGAATCTTAGATATCGAACCTTGATTTCACTTCAGGACAACAGATCTCTACCACATGTCCCTTTCGATCTGACAGTTGAGATTTAATTTTGGGCTTCAGCTCTCTAGTATCTAGGAGTTTCAACTTTTAATCGAAAACTCTCAGAGCGATTTCTCTAGAATTATTGATCTGTGTCCCTGAGAGATCAACAGCCAGGATTTACTTCGACTATTTTTCCTCCTCCTTATCCACTAACCTCTGAAGTTGTGGATCTCACACCACCTATCCTCCTTGACGATGGACGGTCCCAATTCACTTCGGGACTTCGGGACTTTGACAAGTCCACTCTCTTGCACACATAAGGGTTAAGTCTTGTACATTTACTTCTGGATCCAATGGTTACTAGTCCTTCACGCTCAGATCCAACAGATGGGATATGTTCCTCTCCTTTACGCTTCCTTTGTTCACTCGACACTGATCTAATGGTCCAGGCTCCTCTCCACAACTGATCTGACGGTTTTTGTCACTCCTCCTCCTGAGATTTCGACTTCCTCTAGCTTAGAGGATTTTCTAAGTATTCAAAGGCCGTGGCCTTTGTTCCTCCCACGAGTCCATCTCTTGGACCTCGTCGGCAGTTCTGAAAATCGCTTATCTCTTCTGAGCTTTGGGACTTGGAATAAGTCCTACTCTTGTTCCATCTTAGCACTATCTCTTCTGAGCTTCAACTGCTCAGACCTCGAAGGTATTTGTCCCTTCTATTCCTCAAAGGGATATATGTGCCCTCCTGGCAACTTTCTCTCAAGAACTCCTTACTAAGTTGCAGAGTGTTCGGTAACTTTGTGAGTGTCTCCTAAGTGCTCTGTAACTTTTCCTTTGGGATTTTGGTCACTCCAACATGAGACTCTCCCGAAGCACGGACTCTGAATATCCTAGATCGGACGATCAAGAAGGATCCCAATGGATCCAGAGATCCACGGTCCATATTATTTTTGGGACTTTGGTACTTCGAGTATTTTTACTTCCCTTACAACAAACTCATATTTTGTTGACCTCATGAAGTCCAGAGGACTAAAGGGGTTAACTCCCACACTCCTTTCCATATCCAACAGTCACAATAGACCTTGGCTCTTTGAGAATATTTTATCATTCGTTCGTCATCCGAACAAAGGAGCCTTCCCTTTCGATACGTCAATATCACTATTATTCCTTATATTAGTTGGCTCTAAAAGGATTAAGAGCCTTCCTCTCTTTCTCTAGAACGTAACACTTGGTAGATTCTTTCCATGCACCCCTTACATTCATTCCTCAACTATAGAACTTAAGTGGTTCTCGGCCTTTGTTTTCCTCGCAGAGATCCTGTGCATACGTTCACTATCTCTCCTGAGATTTAACAGACTCCATCCTCCAAGGGACTCAGAATGAATAGGAGGGTCCACACGCATACATGAAACTATGCCCAAGGTCGAAGAACTCATAGTTCGTGGCTCTAGCTTAAGCCCCCATAGGACGCCAACATTTACGAGTATAAAACATATCCCATCCATATAATTTCATACTAGCCTAATTTACAATCAAGAAAACACCAAAACGGGATATAGTATAAATCATTAAGAAAACATATCTATCCCTGCAACATTCATAGGATATCCAATTTTAATTCACAATACCACTTAAATACACAATATATGTGATTACTTATCTATTACAAGTGGTATCCAACTAACTGATTGTGGGTGTTCGTCCTTCCAGCCAACCACGGGCTCAAAGGAATTCATTCTTTGAACTTTGGCCACCCTCATGCCAAGCCATGATATCACCAGGGAACTCTTGCAGTTCTCAAGGGCTCTTTCTCTGTTGCAATTTTTTCTCGGATTTTGTTCTATGTAAAATTTCATATATTTCTTTCTTTGTTATGGCCTCAATGAGGTTTATCATATGCTCACTCGGCATCAAGCTCGTAGCCTTATGTCCATTATCTACTGGAGAGATATGCACATTCTCCTTATCCATTTGCATATCTTTCTTCCAAGATGGTTCTCGACCCATCCTGTTTCTTCTTTCAGAAGGGAACTCTGGTCAGCTTGACCTGTCATACCCAGTGGTACTTCAGGATGACATTCTGTAGTTTTGGCCATGTTTCCATTCATGGGAGTGGTTGATAATTCAACCACTCATTCTTTCTTCATTAACTGATTTCTCTCCTTGGGATCCAAAGGAGGTTTATTATCCTCATCAAGGGAATTTGGGGTTATTTGATATAATGACCCTCCCTTATAGTTTTCACATTCTTTCCTCTAGTGATATCATGGCCAGTACTTTCAAGGATTCACCCCCAGAGTTAGTTATTGAGAATTCAAACGATAATACATTTACACTCTCCACATGCCTTAGCATGGTAAATCCTATTTTGTGATTAATTACAAGCTATGGAAAACATGGGTGTTACAACCTTCCCCAACCTTAAATCCAAAGGCCAAGATCTAATCTTACCTTTACGGGATCAAGGGCCATGATTCATTCCCTCCAAAATAAATCACTTAAAATATTAAAGTACATTTCACTTTATTAAAAGGTCACTTTAATAAAAGAACCACTTTACAAATTTATAAAAACCCATTACAAAGTTAAGTGCCTACTAGTGTCAACATAAGGTAACATTCACATACAAGACAAAACATGTGGAGTAACTCCTGAGCTAAAAAGCTAACACTCTCTTTTAGTGAGTATTGTACTTGTTTCCATCTCCACCATATGGTCCCATCACATTGTGCTCAGTAGGAGCTCCCTCTGAGCCTGGAGGTATCCTCAACACCTCCACATAACTCGAACTAGAAGATCTTCTCCTAACAACTACCCAGAACCCTGAGCATTGGTTCGATCACACTAGTTGATCCTCCCACCAGTGCTCAGAAGAGACTCTCTCTCTTCTCTTGAAATGAAAGACTCAATCCTTGGGCCCCCTGTAGTCTCAGAATCCTCCTCATGCTCCTCATTTGACATTGAATCATACACTGAAGGTTTTCCTCGCAACATATACAACATGTTTATCTGATCATTGATCAGCTGCAATTCCACTCAGTCCAGTCCCTGCCTGTAGATAAATACATGTTCCCTCTTGAATAATGTATAGTATCCTACATCCTCCAAGGTTGAGACTGAGAGAAAATTAACCCTCAACCCCGAAACAAAGAGAAATCCATCAAGCTCCAAGATCCTCCATACTCGAGTTGGAATCTAACCCTTCCAACTCCACGTACAACTTGTGCCATACCACCTTCATTTAGCCCCTGTCGTTCATGACCTATCTATTTGATATTTAGGAATACTCACCATATTCCTGTCATGTTGCAAGAGGCTCCACTATCCACAATACATCTGATATCACCCCCAAATCCTCTACTACCGAAATTGGAAATAGGGTAACCAAAGAAAATTCCCACTCATACTTGTAAGCAAAGTCGTCCATGGTTGTTGTAGCAGTTTTATCATGCCCCTCTAGTTCCTTCTTCTTCTTCTTCTTCCTCTCAATACAATGAGAAGCAAGGTGCCCCAACTGGTTACAAAAATAACATCTGAATTTACTCAAGTCCCTCCTGGAATTTCCTTTCTTCTTACTGTTTGCAGTAAGAGAAACATTCTCATCAGCTCCATCTATCTGATGTCCATTGCTCTAAGATCCTTCCTGGATCTCCTCCTGAGTGAAATCCTCCCACAATCTACTCCAATCTAGAATATGCTCATGACCCACCACACACTTCATGAAGACTTCCCATTCTTCAGTGAAGCCTTTCAAGGCTATCCTCACTAACTCTAAATCATCCAAGAAAATTGTTAGTTTCCATGCACATACATTTTATTGCACCTTTATAACATCATCACAAACAATTTCAGAATTGTGCATACTAACAATCAAATTCACTTTCTCAAAAAGGAAATACCATTCCTTGCAGTTTGGCTCAGTAGGTAATTGGTCTTCCTTATGGGCTTACAATACTTCCATATCCAAGACCCATTTCCTCCTGCAATTTCAACATTCCTTAGCCAAACAAATTGTTAGTTTTCATGCACATTACCTTTTCAAAATCAAGCATACTAATAGTCCAAGTCATTTTCATCTATTCAAGGATACCAAGAAAAAATGATACATCATTCCTTACTTACACATCATTTCAGCCTACCAAATTTTTCAGAATGTAATTCAGATATCAATTGACCTTAATGAATGTGCCAATTTTCGTGGCCACATTCATACCCAATGCAACTTTGCATTGATTTTAAGTTTCCCACACTTTATGACAAGTACTTTTTCATGGTGCGTTGGATCTTAGCCAAGCTTTTCACCATATGGTTTATTCATTCCCATTCATTGTTGTAGCAGGACTATGATTCTGGCTACAGGATGATCTCAATTCCAATTCAGTACATCTGAAACTACAAGTTTCACATGAATGCCTTTAAGCATTCCTCCTTCATTAATAACTAGGGTGCCAACACTCA
>JASDQU011246718.1:4569-14795 GCA_032191745.1 Picea mariana | reverse complement strand
TGCATGGAAGAGAAGGGAGAGGGTCCATTCTCTTGGGTTGTGCAGGCTGGGTAGAAGCAAGCTGGGTACTTGGATTGTTGTGGGTGTTGGAAAGCTTGCGATATCTTGAGTGCTAACTAGTTTGGGAAGCCGAGTAACACTTTGGAACCGTCCTTGTGGACTCATAGCCCTAGCTTGGGGTGACATTGTTGTTGAGACTTGGAAAAAAAAATGCCTACGGTTGGGTGGAACATCCTTGGTCTGCAACCATTCAATGGATTCTTTTATTAAAGATAAGTGCTCTCTGTTATAGTATTATTTATCTGTGTATGATCTATTCCACTGTGTATGTATTTATCATTGAATTCAATATTTAGAGTATGCATGCTTGTTGGTTAATGTTGTGCATGTCGTATGCTTCATTTATTTTATTTTTAGCATCAATATTTATCAATGCACGTGAATCTTTCATGCATCCTTGTTATTTAAAGTTAGGATAGGGGTCAAATTAGTCTAGAGAAAGACTGGAAGTTAGTGTGCCTGTCATGTGAGTGGTTGGGTACGTTACAACATGTCTCCATTGATCCTCTTTCTTCCTCCCTCTCTCAAAAACATATCTCTATTAATATCCATAAGTTTAATAAGGTGAAAAAGAACAATCAACGAATGAACCAAATCTTGGGGTGCATGTCTCCAGCCTCTAAACATCATACTAAAGTTAAACCATCAAATTCTTATGATGATGCTGGGGGAAAAGCACCAACCTCTGACCACCATGTTGGGAAAAAATATGCCAATAGGTATCGATCAATGTACCAACCTATGGACATCATGTTGGGAAGAGGCACATTCATGGGTATCATACCGAGCATAGTTTATTCTCATTTTYAAGCTCATAAAAAATGAAACCAATCTCGAACATAGTTTCATTCTCTATGTCAAGCTCATTCAAATATAAAGCAGAATAMAAACATACTTCATCRTYCTTTAATATTGTTAAATCACTAAGAGTCATCTTTYGAAAGGTGGTTTACCCCTTTTCCGGCCTCGTAAGACTAACTACGAAAAACGTATACTCTAGTCAATCATGACTAGAAGAGTTCTCCCTTGTATTTTTTTACCYGTTTTTAGGTTTGGAGGACTAAATTTACGAAAATGGACATTCATAGAGTCATCTTTAAGATATTTTTAGACTCTTTAAACATGAAAAGACCGTCAATATTTCCTTATTTAGACTCATAAAMCATGCATTGAAGGACCCATACGGGACTGAACCTCTCCTTATTTAGGTTCGTTAAACATATGATGAGGGACTCATTGAAGATGAGCTATACCGAGTGTATGTTATTGTTATATTCCAAAATGCCTTATTTGTTCATACAAGACATTGGCCCTTCCATTTACATACTTTGCCAAAATATTGTTGAGGCCTCCTTTTAAAAAACCATTTTTTGGATAGTGTACACACCCTGCTGCACTAATAGCTTGCATACACATGTGTGTTATATGATAGTTATCCCATATACATGTGCGTGTTGCATGCTAGTTAGCCCGTGTTTACCTCCAAAAGTTGCAAAAAATATAAAATTGCGTGGAATTCGGTGGAGTCTATGGGCTATGGAGGGTTTCCTAACCATTTTACCCCTTGTAGCTTGTCCCCAAACCGAATAACCATATTTTTCTCATATAAAAAGAGGTATTGGGGAGTCATTTATGAACATAAGCAAGAGAATAAGAAAGCTCTACCAAAATCCTTTCCCTTTCTTAGCCCAGGATTTGCATCCCATTCTGAGTTTTAGCCTCAACCTTCCCATTCATCCTTTCTCCTTATGCAAACCTTTCTCTTTCCCTTGGTGATATGTTGGTTGTGAGAAGCTAATTTTGGATTGATGGACTTGGATCCATAATAAAGGAGCCTGGACTTGGTTCGTGGAGTGGTTTCCAACAAAGGTTGTAATCCTTTTTATCTTGAAATTGAATAAAATAGTTTATCCTTGTCCCAAAACCCTATGGTTACATGTTTTTGTTAATTTATACATTTATATCTATGTCTAAAATTTTAAAGTGATTGCTAGATATTGCATATGGTGTTTCATTGTATTCCTAACCTTTTACAGGTCAGCTTTGGGAGGACACCTGTGATCTAGGAGGTCGAAACAAGAAAAAGAGGTCAACACCAACCACAAGGACTAAAGGTGCACTCATTACCTCTCGTTCATTTCCCTCTCATCAATTAGTTTAGTTTGTTTTGGGGTAGATTAAGGGTAGATCAGTCTTTTAAGGGATTTATTTCTCTTCCTTTACCTAATACCCAGTATAGGGGGGTGTTCCCTTTAGCATAATTGGTGACTCCACTAAGGACTCTCTCTAGGGTCTTAGTGGGAGATATTGGTTAGATTTGACTTTCAGTTTCTTTTTGAGTTTTTTTTAGTGTTCTAAGTCAGGTTGGGTCTCTAGTCACCTTCCAAGTGCCTACTAGCTTCCCTTTCCCAAGTTGTCTATCCAAGATTTTTACTTTTTTGAAAATTTACAGAGGTGTATGTGCCCTTTTCTTTATACAACACACATACATACACGTTCTGGATTATACACAGCCTGTGTACATACACAAGTTGGTCATGCACAACATGCATCTCTGTTGTTTTGGAGAATGTTTTCAAAATATTTTCCTATTCTTTCAAGAAACTTGTGGTTCCCAAGTCTTCCTGAGTTTCAGAAGCTTCTATTGTTTGGGGTTTAGACAATTTGAAGGCTTAGATTGTTTATGAAATAAAAAAAGAAATCCTCTTGTATCTCTGTGTTTCCAAGAATTTTTGGCTTATTTTTAGCTTTAATTTTAAGAAAAATGAGTTGCATTAAAAAAAAAATCATGTATTTTGCTGTTTCTTTTAGCATATTTTGTTGATTCTTATTTGATTGGAAGAAAAAAAAAACTAGTTTTTTAGGTCTCTTTCTTTCTTTGCATTGTTATTTGAAAAAGAAAAATAAATTAGCATAGGGTTGTGTTTTCTTCTCATCTTGAAAGCATTTCAAAGGAAAATTAAGAAAAATAAGAAATAAGATCCTTTCATTTTCTCTTTTGTTTCACTCAAAAGTTGCATTGCGAATTTTGCATGGAAAGGAGAAAATATTGCATTTTTAGGTTTGAAGGATTGTTCATGCTTTTTGCTTGAAGCTCTTTTTCATTTGTAGAATTAGTGTAAAGTATTGTTTTCCAGTGTTCTAATAGGTTTCATTTTTTGCAAGAGTCTCAAACAACATAAGTTGCACTTTCATTCCTTGAGTAAGAAAATCCCTTAAAACAGATGCGCTAATATAAAATATATTAGTAACACTTTTTCTAGGGTTCACCAATAGCTTAGGCTAGCGCCTTGGATTAGGTGTGGAGAGGTAAAATCTCCAAGGCCATCCAAAAATTAACTTAGGTTTTTGTGCTAGGGTGTAAAAAATCCATCTTGTAATTACTCAATCTGAGAAGCTCCTCTAATAGAATATTCAAAAACGAGGCCGCGTGGAGGACGGTGAAGGAGATATCCACTCCTAATCCTGACAAAGAATTTGGGAGAGTGTGTATTGGGGGTGAATCTTGTAATGTTACTGGCTCGACTTGTGTCAAACCTATGAGATGTTTGGATCTATACAAGGTAATCTAAGAGTGATTCTGTCCCTCTTGCATTTTAGGCGTCAGGAGGATCTTCGGGCTTAGTTACCCTGCTCATACACTCACCCGACTGTCGACTATACCCCCCTGGTTTTTGATTAAAAGTTAGTTGCCTAGTTTCCATTATATAGGTTGACACACAGGTGACTGCAATCGGTGCATCGTGGTACCTGAGGCAGAATCTGTACTCTTTGGACGACACCCGAAGGGACTGTTGGTCAGAGGTCTAGGTAACTACTTCTCCTAGATAGTTGATTTCATTTGTGAATGCTTTAGATGATCAAGACTTCATCTCCCTAGGTCGGAAGCATTCAAAAGGGTATTTTGTTTGGTTTGTATCCTTTTAATATTTTCTTCTTAGTGGTGTTCTCTGTGCTCCCTAGTTTTTCATAGCGAGTTAGTCAGTCATTGATTTGTGTCTTTGAACTAAGGTGGTAGGCCGCACACTTCGTCGGTTGTGACTTTTTAGTCTTCCACTTAGAAACATGGAGCCGCCTCTTTATAGGTGTTGTTTTTCATACCACTAGTTCACCAGAGTTAGTGTGTAATAATTTTACAGACTTGAATGATCTCGCAATGGGAGAACCTATTCATAATATGTTCATGGAAAAAGTTACTGATGATACCAACCAAGGAACCTCTTCGCAAGGGGATTCTTATTATTTTCCTTTCTTTGGAAATGTGGGTGTCCCTTTAATGGCCACATTGTACATTCCTAGTTTGAATGTGGGACTACCAATTTGGTTGGGTACCATTCCAAATGTCCCTAATGCTCTTCACACTTCTCAATTAAGAACTGTCTGCCATCAGAATCATGTTGACACTCCTTCATCAACAAATTCTTCTCCTCCTTCTACCTTCTCTGGTGAAATTCTATCTACTAGTAACTAGAAGTCTAAACAAATTAGAAAGAGGAAGAATAGGAAGAATAAATCACGAAACTCTGTGAGTCATGTTGGAGATAGGTTGTCAACCTATGCAAGTCATGTTGAAGACCATCTCCCAGCCTTTGCAATTCATACTAAGGGAAAGCACCCAGCCTCTGTAAGTCATACTGGGGGAGGAATTCCAACCTCTACTAGTCATGTTGGAGAATTGTCAACAACCTTTGCAAGTCATGTTGAGGAAAAGAAACTAGCCACTGCTAGTCATGTTGGGGGAATTCGATCTGTTGAGAAACCTAGAAGGATAAGACATAAGCCTAAGTTCCATTGTAATATTTGCAAGGGATATCACCTTACTCATTTATGCCCTGGCCTTCCAGAGGCAGGAATATTGTGGTCCCTTTCTGCAATGTCTTCTGATTCTGAGACTCTTGAGGTTTCCTCACATCCTATTCATCCATTGGTTGATGAAGTGGTCTTGATGATGTAATATTCAGTCGATCCGAATCCTCTTTTGGGGGGTGATGTGCCTTCAGACCATGTTGTCTCGTAGCCTATTCAGCCAGTGGTTGAGGAAGTGGTCGGGTTGATGCAATCTTCGGTCGATCTCACTCTTCTCTTGGAGAGTGTCGATTCTACCAAAGTGGTCATGCCGATGCAATCTTCAGTTGATCCCACTCCTCTCTTAGAGTGTGTCGAGTCTACCAAAGTTATCACATCGATGCAATCTTTGGTTGATCCCACTCTTCACTTGGAGAGTGTCGAGTCTACCAAAGTGGTCACGTTGATGCAATATTTGGTTGATCCCACTCTTCTGATGGGGATTGATGTGTCTACCGACTATGTTTTTATCATTTCCAGTTCAGTACTTTCAGAACAAGGGGGAATTCTTCTCACTTCGAGCACACCCCCTCCAAGTTTTAGGATGGTTTCCTTTGATTGGAATTACCTTGTTGAGCCTTGTATTCCATCTTCTGCACCCTTTCAAATAAGGGTTGAAGTTAATTCATTTTTTTTTTACCGATGTAGTCTAGTTGAAGGAACCTCTACAAGTATTTTATCCTCCTCGGATTAGGAATCTTTGGGTTCTCCTGGGCTTGTGTCTGCATCGCATGAGCTGTTGGATTTTGACAGACGTCCTAGTGAATATTTGGGGATTCTTCCTCAGTTAACTATCTCATTAGGTGTGAATATTGTCCTTTTTGATGTTATAGTGGTGTAAGGCCCGTTAGATTTCAATATGCTTCTTGGGTGTGATTATATATATTCTATGAATTTTGTGGTGTCTAAGCTCTTCCAGGTGATGCATTTCCCTCACAATGGAAGAATTGTCACTATTTATGAGCTGGCATATAATAATCACCATCCTAATTCTGTGTTAGTTCAGGTTTCCCCTTTATATGTTCCTAGTGTTCATGTAGACTCTACCCCACCATAGGTTAATTATGTGGATTTTTATCCTTGATGTTCAATTGCTTCTAAGTAGGAACCTATGCAATCATGTTTTCCTTCTCGATACATGGTCTCAAAAATTGATCGATATTTTTATCCAATGGGGGCGTGGGAGCCCTTGCTTCCCCCTCTTGGTTCGAGTGGTCTTGATTCTCCTTTAAAGTATGATCTCATTCTTTGTAGATCCTCAATCCATCGTGATTTTGATTATTCAATGATAGACTCTGTTAGTCCTAGCCATAACCTCCATTGTCATATGGAATATGGTCAGTTTTCTTCTCCCTATGGGATTGTCGACCCTCATTCGTATGATTTATCATATTTTGAATTTCCTTTGGATGAGGGTATCCTTGAAGCCACGACTATAGTTTCTATACCGTGGGAAGACTTATACCATGGTTTTTTTTTTCTTCCCTTTTGGGATACTTTCTAGGTTGACTACCCAAGAGACTCTTGGTCAGAGCCTAGCAGTGAGTTCTACTTGAACTAGTACTATGCATGAGCCATAAGGTTGTGAAGTGGCCTGTACAAGATTGTGTAGTCCAGGTTTTTTGTTTTCAAGTTTTGTATTTAGTAGCACCTCTTATTTTCCAAATTTTTTCTCTATATTGGATTTATTAACTTATGGATGAGTGTTATTGGATTTATATGTAGAATATTGTAGAAATTTTTCTTTGACATCTGTTCATTGTATCGATTCGTTATGACAAGTATTGACCTTGAAACTGGCATATAGGTTAGGTTTTTCCCTACTTTCATTTTTTCATTATTCGTTTCCTAGTTCATTTCAACTTAGGATTGATCCCACTAAAGTGTGACACAGAACCTTCTATGCTGCTTTAGAAGTGTCGTAATTAGGTGGTAGAGCCATCCTCTACATGGATTCCCTAGGTATATCCTTTCCTTCATTTTGGTGTCCATGTTGTGAATTTTTTCCATAGGCTTGGGAGTCCTTTTAGTCCCATGTGTCTTGAAGCCCCATTCTTCTTCATATTTTATGGATCATACCTGAGGGACTCCCCAAGAGCATGGTTTTTTGTCTTTCATGCTCACTTAAAATTTGAAAGCAACATCTAACGAGAAATTATTTATTATTTTCGGTCTTGTTCGGATTAATTAAGAAAAGAATCCCCCATGGATTCTTCTTTAAGCCCTTTTTAGACTCACTAAAATTGAATAGATTGTCGAGCAATCTTGTTTCCCTTCATGCTCATCCAACTAAAATTTGAAGGCACATCTGTTTAGCTGTAGTTTACCCCTTTTTCGGTCCAGATGATTAATTTATGAATAAAGGTATTCCCTAGGAGATTTGGTTCGCTAGGAGAGTATTATCAGACGCAAGTTTAACCCTTTTTCAGGCTTGAGGGACTACATTTTAAAAAAAGAGCCATTCTCCTTGGTTTTGGTTTATCTCTTTTTTAGGCCTTGGAGATTATCTACGAAAAATGAACCCCCTCTGAGTCCATAGTTAAGCTCTTTTCAAACTCCCTGAATATGAAAATATTGTCGAGTGACCTTGTTCCTTTCACACTCATTAATTGGTCTAGAAGGAATATATATTTGGCATAAATTTAACCCTTTTCTGGCCAATAGATTATCCAGGAAAAAGATACGCCTTGGGAGACATGTCTCACTGGGAGAGTTCTCCTAAGTTGTATTTTATACTTTTTCGGGCTAAGGAGACTAAGCTTAGAAAAAGGTTGTGAGTCCATAGTTAAGCTCTTTTTTCAGACTCCTTAAAATTGAAAAGATAGCCGAGTGCTCTTGTCTCAGTCACACTCGTTAAAATGGTTTTGAAGAGACATTCTTTCTGTATAAGTCTAACCATTTTTCAAATTGATTGGACTAATTATGAAAAAGGAACACTTTGGAGTCTTCTTTTAGTGTGTTTTAGACTCTCTAAATGTGAAAACCATCGAGCTTACCTTCTCTAGGCTCGTAAAAATTCACATGGAAGGAGTCTTGTTGTGTATTAATCGAATCACATCCCTCATCCTTGCGTATTTAGCCTAATTCCAACTTCATGTTGCTATTAACTGAACTTTCAAATAATTTCTTAAATGAAATCCTTGTATCACGTTTTCCCTCATGATCTGACACCTTGACCCATGGAGGAATTTTCCTGAGTGTCCTTATCCCGCACATGTCTCCTTGCACTGAGCATCAATATGTTCCATGCACTTGGAACTAGTTTTCTTTCCCGTGACACACGTTCCTCCTTTTTAATGTAGCATTCTTTTATTCTTTTTCAAGCTCATTAAAAATTTGAAAAAGACAAAAAAACTCAAATATTCTAGAAAGAGGGGACGTGATATACATTCTCTTTTATCGGCAACAAGACAATCTCTCTTGGACAAAGCACATCCTTTCATTTGTTTGCAAAGCATTGGGATCTAGTATGACCTTAAGAAGTTTCTCTCATTACATAGAGTTGTGTCCTCCTCTATTTTCTACTCTTCCAAACATATGGAGAGTTTGTGGTGCCTCCTATATCACAAACTCATGTCAATACTATGTTGCATGAGTCTCATCATTTTGTCATGATTTTGTCCAAGGGAAGTTTTATCCAATGTGAGTTGGCCATTCCACATTTGATCTCTTGACATTTATGATTCGACCATACCGAGAGTCTAGTCAAGTTCAGATTCAAAATCAATGAAGTTTTGTGCCTAATGTTGTCCCTTGACCAAGTTTTGAGGAAACATTGGTCGTGTTTGACCTCTTTTGGGAATTTGATAGGCGGTCGAAGATGGAGCATCCAGGCGGAGTTGAGATCATGGGATCTCGCTTATTTTTTGGACTTGTGGACCGAGCAAAGGGTTTATGTAATGTTTTAAGGGATGTTGGACGATGGGTTTACCCATGTTTAGGCCTTTTTGTAAATGTATAAATAAGTAGATAAGTGATGTAAGAAGCACAATGTGTTTGGATATGTGCATAATAGGTTAATGTTGGATTAGTGCAAGAGATTATAAGTTTCTTTGTGCAGACAGACTATGTAAAGAAGTCTTTGTGATAGTAAGGAGTTGGCTCTGTGCCTTGACCTGATTTTGGGAAGGAGGATCTGGCGCATTGTGCGTAGATCTCCTGTCCTCGACGGAGTTGACTCTGTGTATTTGTGCACAGGAGCAGATGAATGTAAGAATATTAAAGACTAATAAAGAAGAAGAAGAATTTGGTGGATGCAGTGATCTAGGTGGATATTGGTGGCCACCCACCTATTCCACTTGGATCCCCACCATTGCTTCTTTTAGTTTTTTAGTTTCCACACAGTTTACTATTTTTAGCAGTTTTTCAGGTCCTGAACTTTCAGAGCCGTTTTGAGGCCCTAAACGATGTTTTTTGAGAAAATAGGGAGAAACATGGATCATAGATTGATGTTGCTCACCCAAAAGTTGTATTCCTCAGATAGATATTTCTAAAAAGGTATGGAACATGTCAAACGGAGATCGTATGCCAAAGTTACGTCCCCGGGAAGTTGATGTACCAATTTACCCAAACGGGGCCCATAGTCTTGGCATTTCATTTCCTAGGGTTAGGTCTTTGGATGTTTAGGGTTTTCCATTGTTTCTCAATAATAACAGCCCATCAAGCCTCATTGGAAGAGAGTTCAGAGGCCAATATCCACCACATCTCTTCTCAGAGATAAGCTACCAGTGCCCTAGCTAGTTTATTTTCATTCTGTCTGTAAGCATATTTCAGTCATTTGTTGTTAATGAAATGAAGTCTTATTTCCGCTGCATCTCTGTGTTTATGTGTATTTCTGTATTTCATTGTGTTCCTACATAAATCTGGATTAGTGGTATCAGAGCGTTCTACTCGTTATCGATCCTTCTTTGCATGTCCCCAATGAGGTCGGGGTATAAGGAGTTAGGGCTCGATCTGGTTGAACCTTTGCAAGATCAGCCTCACAAACCCCAACGAACGCCCATGGGGGAAGAAAAGAAAGATGAGGGAGCATAAGATCCTATCAAAACGTTGCTCGAGGAGGTCCTTGAGAAACAAAGGAATGCGATGATGGACAACTTTGCCCAGATCCTTCAACGGATGCCCACTGTCGGCGCATCTACATCCAACAACCACTCTGGAGGTGCCACTCCTTTTAAGGTAGAAGTAAACTTTGACATTCCCATATTTGAGGGCCAAATAGATGCAGATGTCATAGATAGATGGTTGAATCTGTTAGAAGGATATTTCTCGGTTCATGACTTTTTCGATCGAGAAAGGATTATTTTTTCACTCCTCAAAGT
>JASDQU011246717.1:11038-25640 GCA_032191745.1 Picea mariana | reverse complement strand
GTGGGGTAGACTTAGGATAGCGTAGGATTTTTAGTTTTTAGTTTTTAAAATTTTTCTATTATATGTTTTATTCACGTTTGTTTTATGTTAATTATTATGTTTTTTGTTTATGTTTTTATTTGTTTTATATTATTTTATATATTATTTGTTTTGTATTGGTTTATATATATTTTGTTTATTATATTATATGTTTTATTTATTAAATTTTAATTTGTTTTAATGTTTTTCTTTAATATTATTTTATTTTTAATCATTTTTAATTTTATTTGTAATGTTTTATGATTTGTTTTATTTGTATTATTTTTTAATTAATTAAATTCTAACCTAATTACTAATTTTGATTTTTAACTTAATTAATAATTAATTAATTATTAATTAATTAATTATTAACTAGTTATTTATTAATTGATTTAGCCTATCCTAACTATACTAACATTACTTATTTAATCTAATTAACTTTATTGTTATTTTTGTTCATCCTAAGTCTCATTATTCATGGATGGGTGACGAGCGAGAGGTAGTCAATGGGGCAAGAAGACAAGGGAGTGAGGGCGCAACGTGGATGAAGGATGTAGCAGGGTGATGGGGGATCGAGTGAAAAGAATGGAGGGAAGAAACGGGATCAACCGAGCTAGACTTCGTCATCACGAGAGAAACGCCAAATAAATAGTCGAAGAATCGAGTTGCCTATAATTATAGGACCCCAACAGAAAGAAAACCATCTATCAAATCATTTTTGGGGAGAAGGAGTGGCTTGCTCTATTTATGTTTTGAACATATCTCCTACTAAAAGTGTGAAGAACAAAGTTCCACAAGAAGCATGGACATGTATGAGTTTCAATGTAGCGCAATTTAGAGTATTTGGTTGTGTGGCATATGCTCATGTGCCTAAAGAGTTAAGGAGGAAGTTAGATGGAAAAAGTGAAAAATGTATCTTTCTTAGGTCAGTGACTAGTCCAAGGCATATAAATTGTATAATCCAATGACAAATAAGATGATAATCAATAGGGATGTTGAATTCAAAGAAAATGAAGCATGGGATGGAAGCATAGAGAATACTATATCTGTTGGAGTAGTAATACCTCAAGAAGAAGATGAAGTTGAGGAAAATATTGCACAAGGTGGACATCAAGGTTTGGAAACCCAGTCACCAATAATAGATACTCCAACAAGGACTCCAAGAAATTTGTTCAAGGTGAGTCATCTAGCCTAATAGTCATTCTACTCCTACTTCTCAATCATGCAATGCATACAATCCTACAATTATCTCTCTAAGGTATAGGAAGACTAGACGTTCAAGATAAATATAGGAAGATCTAGATTTGCATTCAAATTTTGCATTGTTTTCTTGTCAACCTGCATATTTTGAAGAAGTAATTAAAGAACAAAAATGGGTCAGAAATGGATGAATAAATGGATTCCATAGAGAAGAATGATACATGGGATCTAGTTGAATTACCAAAATATAAAGATTGCATTGGTGTAAAATAGGTCTCCAAAACCAAGTTGAATGAAAAAGGAGAAGTTGAAAAGTACAAGGCCATATTGGTAGCAAAAGTTTTTTCACAATATCTTGGAGTAGATTATCATGAGACTTTTACACCAGTTGCAAGATTAGATACAATTAGACTTTTACACCAGTTGCAAGATTAGATCAAATGGGTGTCAAGTTAGCATTCTTAAATGGTATTTTAGAAGAAGTACATGTGGAGCAACCACCAGGATATCTGATAAAAGGACATGAAGACAAAGTATAAAGATTGAAAAAATATTTCTATGGGATTAAGAAAGCTCCCAGATCTTGGTATAACATGATTGATTCATATTTGATCAATCATGGATTTAGCAAAAGAAATAGTGAGCCCAAATTGTATACAAAGGTGAATAAGCAAGGTCAAATATTGATTTGTTTTTAATATGTTGATGATACGATCTTCAGAGGAAATATATCAGTGGACAATTTTAAACCATCCATGAAATGTGAATTTGGAATGACTAATTTGGGGCTAATGAGATATCTCCTTGGTATTGAAGTTCTTCAATCAGATTCAAGAATTTTTGCATTTCAAAAAAGGTATTCCATGGATGTGTTGAAGAGGTTCAATATGATGAATTATAAACCAACACCAACTCCAATTGCAACAAGGAAAAAACACGACAAAGAAGAGGTGGGACCCAATGCATATCCAACTCTATTCAAGATATTGGTTGTCAGTCTCATGTACCTCACTGTCGCTAGGCTAGACATTTTATATGATGTTAGTTTTATTTACAGGTTCATGGAGTATCCAAAATAATTCTGAGATATATTGGTGAACAACAAGATATGTTATATTATATTTCATCACTAGTAATAATTTCTTGATTATATATAGCGCTAGTGATTTTGTAGGTAGTATTGATGATAGGAATAATACTTCAGGATATGTATTCCATCTTGGTTCAAGTGTGATTTCATGGGAATTTAGGAAACATCCCATTGTGATGATTTCATCAGCCAAAGCTGAGTATGTAGAAACCACAACAACAACTAGTCAAGAAGTTTGGTTATGTAGAGTATTGGGTGATATTCAACAAAAACAAGAAGGGCCAACTCTAGTGTATTGTGACTACAACTCAACGATACCTCTATATAAGAACCATGTATTTCATAAAAAAAACAAGCGTATTGATACTAGATATCATTTCATTAGAGAGCTTGTAAACAATGGAGAAATCTACTTGAAATATTGTAAATCGAAAGACTAATTGGATGACATATTTACAAAGAAAATGGTGACGCAACCCCCCTCCCCTCCTGGGGGTTTTGTGACCTCCCTGTCAATGATCTTTCAATAAATGAATTGAATCAGCTCTTCGGGCCCCTGCTGGAACCCCAAATCAACTTATACATAGGCCCCCTATCTCCTTAAGTGCAGGTTCTTCAAAAACCTTGCAAGCGCTCCTTGCCTTGGTGCTTTTATCTTCTCACGTGAACTCGGGCTATGACTTGACACTTATCCCAAATGGTGTTTTGGGACTTCGTTCTTCGAGATTCTTCACAACACTCGACTCTAGATATTCGATACCCAGATCGACGAAATCACTTTACTCAGATTGACGATCAGATCTGCTTTGCAGTTGATGACTGCAATTGCTTCTTTGGAAATTTGAATTGGCCAGTTCCATGCAATGGCTGCTAGCTTCTCTTCCTAGTCCCACCTCTCACATGACCTCGGGCTATGACCCGGGGGTCAACTCCTGAGTACTTCACAACTTCACACTTCGCGACTTCATGAAGTTTGCACTCTGCTCTTTGAAAGTCTTATGAAGTCCAAATCCTCGAATTCTCGGATCTACTTCCACCTGTCTTCCTAGACGATGGACGGTTCTTATTGGCTTCAGAACTTCAGGACTTCATGATTCCGCTCTCCTGTGCACTTTGTTATAGGATAAATCTGTAAGTGCGGACACAAACCGATCTCCCTAGATCCAAATGGATCTAGAACAAATCACGACAGAATAATACTCTTTCCCTAGATTACAACTATTGAATGAACTAGGAGGCGGGAATTATGAACATACCTTAAGATCGCTTCCTTGGGTCTTTGTTGTTCCAATTTCACTTCGACGCTCTTGTATCGGCAAGACCACAACAAAACAAACCAATCGAATTGAAGACAACTCAATATATTCAATAGCTAATCTATGTATATGATCAAGGAGTTATACAATAAAGTGACATCAGCTTTATGGGAAAAGGACATATTACTGTATTAAATTGATTGAAAGTGAAACTTACAACCTGAGCCTTGATGTTGCAAACCTCCTTTCGATGGCTCCTAGCTCTTACACACACACTTGCTCACTTGCATGAAGAAGATCAGCCACTTTTGATAACCTTGCTGGAGTTCCTTAGCTGCTGTAGCATTAGTTCTTCACACAATCTTCCACTAATTCTCCAATAGATCTCTTGCTAGTTTGCTTCTAACCTTTTCCATGAGAATTGCCCTCAATATATAGGAGAGAATAGATTAGTTACTTGGATAGGAATGATCCCAAGATATCAGGAAATCCAGTACTTAGGTAACCATTCGAATGCCAACTCACCCTTCTAGAAGATTCCCTTCTAGAAGGTTCGAGAATTTATCTTTTTCCTTCCTTTAGAAGTGGTTCGCACCCTAGCAATTAGGTACAGTGTGAACTTCTCGCACCTTGGCTTAAGGTAGCCTGCGAGAATCATGCATTCTCGCAGGCAAATATATTGGTAGCCTGCGAACCTCCCTTAAAACTGTGATTTCTGGAAAGAGATAAAGGTAACTTTTCTCAGGAAAGTGTTCTAGTGAAGGGCCTGATTTCACCATCATCATTACATCATCACAACAACCAAAATTATGGATAACACACTTCCAAAATATTTAAGGTTCATGCTCATACCTATGGATCCACTGACTGTTGGTTCACATGCTCAGATTCGATGGATGGGATCTGTTCTCCTCCTCTGCATGCTCTTCTTTTCTGGACATGGATCTAACGACCCAAATATCTTCTCACAACTAATCCTACAACAGTTGTTGCTCTTCCTCCTGAGCTTTTAATTTCTCCCGAATTGGAAAAATTCCTAAGTGTCAAAGGCTACGGTCTTTGTTCTTTCTCCTGCAAGCCCGACTACTCTGGTCATGCTTTGCTTCTAGGAATGATATCCATCCTTGAGCTTTGGTACTTGGAATAAGTCACTCTTTTCTCTATCTCTTATGAGCTTTCGAACTAGCTCAGAACTCCAAAGGATCTCAGCCCTTCCACTTCCTTGGAATATTTCTCTGGTGCCCTCCTAGCAACCCGACACTCGTCCTCCTTGAGCTTCTAAACCTGAACCAAGTTCACCTCTATGTACTCCTTGCACTTGCTCAATTCCCTCCTAGCAGATCTCTACATAATCTTCAACAATTATGTTCTCTCCTCTGTGCCTTCTCTGCACAGTCTCCCCTCCAAGGTATTCAGTAACCTTGAGGCTCCTTGAGTCTATGAATTCTTCTAGTGTGCCCTCTTGGCACGTTCTTCTATAAGTCAGAAGAGTTCAGATGTGCACTCCTTGCACTGGATACAAAGTTTAGATACTTTGTTGTGCACTCCTTGCACAACCTAAAGAACCCAGAACAAATCCAACAAACTCGTAGATAGTGAAATTCTATCTATCCCTGTAGATGAAAATTATTGTACATCTACAACATAAATAAACAAACACATGACATTCATAAAACGCAAGGTAAACAAAACCATGTGTAGGAAAAACTGCTCTTTTGTATTATCTATGAATGTCTATATAGATTTTTACAAAGGCTGGACTACAACAAAGTCTCAACACTCTCTCCTCTCCTCTACTCCTAACTTCCCATCTATTCTAATATGTTCTGATGAATTTAGATACAAATATGTTTTTACAAAAAAGAGGGGCTCCTCGAGCCTTTCCCTCCATCTACCTACTCTCATTAATTACATTGAATTACATTCAATGGCCATATAGTCTAAATCGGATGTAGATCTCATCAACCTGTTAACCATTAAAGGTAACATCATATCCTAATTGCACAAAGGCATCAATTTGGCTCCTCCATCCTTACAACATTTAATTGCATTTAATACAAATCAAAATTTAAAATGAGGGTAAAATGAGAGGGTTGACGCCTCTCCCCTCCTTGAATGCGCTTTGATGAGTTGGAATGTTGGTGCACTGCTGAGGTGGAGCGATGCTCTTGCATCAATTGGAAAAATATGTGTTTGAGTTTCTTAGACAAAATTAAGGTGTTGTAAATGCTAAATCATTTAGCGGTAGTAATTAAGAAGGAGTGTTAGAATATAATACTTACACTAGCTATTTTTGGAGAGTTCTAATTTTAAAGAGTTTTAGAAGAGTTTGAGTTAGATCCAGTTAGTTGAAGAAAGCTCCAGAAGAGATGAGTTCTCAAGTTCTATTATTAATAAAACTGTGTGTATTTATAGCTTTCTTTGGAAGTAATCAATACATCAAGATTTAGAGCCTTAGCTCTTTTGTTTGTTTTGTTTTGTGTTTGTGCATGAGTTCATATAGTTGTAGCTACTTTTCATTTTCACCTCCTTCAACTTGGTCTACATAAAATCAATATTTTCATATATGCTTCCGTGGGAAGGAAGGAGAGTGTTATTTATAAATCCCAACTCCCAACTTTGAGGATAACATGTATTTAAATAATCTAGTTAATGAATTTCCATAAACTGGGCATTGAAGAGTTATTAAAGAGGAAAAATATAGAAATGAATGTACACAATGCAGGAGAAATCAATGTTTGCAAAAAGGCCATTGCTTGCAAGGTAATTTCCATTTGCAAATATGGAACTGTTGGTGCAGGCCTATTTTGGGAGAGAAAAGTCTATTTTGGTCGCAGGCCTATTTTGGGAGAAAAAAGTCTATTTTGGACGTAGGCCTATTTTGGGAGAAAGAAGTCTATTTTCGGGCAGAGGCCTATTTTGGGGAAGAGAATCCTATTTTTCATGTGATTTCCATATGTGGCAGAAAAGAAACATGCAGAAAAAGAAGGAAACACAACATGCAAAAAACGAAGGAAAAGCAACATGGAGAAAAAGTGTAATGTCCCCAAGGCCGAGCCCAGTTGTAAATCATGTTTATGAAATGAATTGTAATTATGTTTCATAGGCTGTTGAGTCAAGTTAATATAAGTTGTTGGGATTATGTGATTATTAGGCCAGAGAGCCTAAGTGTTGAAGGCCAAGAGCCTGATTTTCTACATGTATCTATGCACATTATTGATAAAAATATAAACACTGTCGTGTGCAGACTGACCACGATGAATGATTGATGGGGGACTAAGATTCCACAGAGTGGGTAAGGGATTAGGGGCTGGAAGGTGGGAAAATGGGCTAAGTGTTGAGCCTAGGGGCTTAAGTCCTTGGGAATAATATTTTAATATTATTCCAAAAAGACCATGTGAAATATATGTTTATCCTAAGTTCTTTTGGAATGACATGTGACTTCCAAATGGTGGGAAGAACGCACATTGATGGAAGCATGCATTTTCATGGGTCAAAAGTGTCAACCCAAGCCATGCAAATAAAATGGTTGAGATGAGCCATGGTGGGGGTTCCACCTCCATTCCACCCGACCATCTAAGCGAGAACCGGTCTGACCTCGGCAAGAGACCTCGTGCATCATCTAAACTGTACATCCCTTGAACCAGAAGTCTGTGTTAATTTTGGGAAAAAGTATATGTTTGTTTTGGAAAGAGGGTACACCCCTTCTCTGTTCTCAACCATGGAGTCAAAACTGACCCCTGCATGGACAACTTGTCACGCATCCCTGAGAATCCAGAGCATGAGTCTATCCCATGTTGCTAGATTGAGAAAATGAAAGTGTCCCATCTCTGCTAAGCTTGGTTATGTTGTTGCACCTTCCTGTAGCTGCCCTGGGGTGTTTGTGTCTAGATTCCCATTGACTATGGTGGACGTGTAGTGTTTGACCCTGTATGGCTTGTTGGCCAGTCATACAACACTCTCTCCAAGTGAGAGAGGTGGTTGAAGTTGGAAGAATAGGTTGCTTGGCCTGTGAGAGACTCTCTCCAGGTGAGAGAGTGCGCAGAGGAAGGAGAGAACTCCTGGAAGGAACCCTGTAGCTACCACAGAGCTCAGAGACTTCCAATCCAGTCTGTTGCTAAAACCCAAGGCAAGGGAGGTTAGTAGCCGAAGGACTATCTAGGTGATAGAGAAGGTGTATACTTCTGGGGTGGAACAGGCATATGGGGAAGGAGAGTCTATGGGCAGTGAGTATGAGTGGTTCCTAGGAGAGAATTCCTTCCTTGTGACCAGGTGTTTTTCCCTATAACCTCAGCCTAGCCTAGGATTCCTTGCCTTGGGGTGGATCTTAGTCCCATCTCGGGGGTGACCCATTGCTGAGCTTGATGAGAAACATGGTCTAAGGCTGTGAGGTTCGTGGAAGGCCTACATGTGGTTGGTGGAATTACCACCGTTTCAAAGATAAGTACCAGATGATGTTGTAATTTACATTTTTGCATGTATGTGTATTTATATTTATCATGTATTCTGTTGTGCATACGAATTAATGTTAAAGCCATTGATTATTTATAATAGCAGTAATTCTTATGTTTACTCTCTGAGTTTAAATGTGTTTCATTTTCTTAAATGAATGTCTTATATATAAAATTAAGTATGAGATTGTTCTTCTGCGTAGTAATGTTGGCCCGACCATGGGGTTGATGTTCGGGAATGTTACAGAATGGTATCAGAGTGCTACAGTATGAAACAGAATTACATAATGGTATCAGAGCCAAGGTTTCGACACTGAGCCTAGATGGGCCAGTTGAGTGGTCTTTGGAACGAGGGTTTGAGGAGAAATTGTGTCTAGAGGACTAATTTCGGACCTTTGAATGCTCTTGAGTGTCAAGGAATCACTTGACCATGTTACCAAGCTTAATAGGTGTAGCAGTGTTATGAAACTGCAGTCGGGGTGGCATTTGGCCACAGGGAGAGAGGACTCCAACACTTCTGGTGTGGAGTCCTCNATGTGCACAAGGCTTAAAACCCTTTCGAGTTGCACAGGAACATGGAAATTGTGATACACTAAATCCCAAATTCACCGAGACCGTCCATAGGGGAAAACGTGGTTGTCGATCGATGTTTCGGCACCCGGAAAATCCAAGGGAAAGGACCCTTGTTTTCGCAAGTCGTGAAATAGTGAAAACCGAAATCCCAAAATGATCTACACCATAGATCGTAAGTGACCGTCGGATCAAGTGGAAGAATAGACTATAATTTCGATATTTTGGCAAACAGAAGTTCGAGAGGTGAAGATGCATGAACTTTCGATGCGAGAAACCCTGAAACACTGAAAGGATCTGTGCAGTAGATCTAAGAAAAGTCTAATTGTTGGATTTTTTATTGGAATGGACGTGGACACATGGATGTGCACCAAGTACCAGCGAGTCGAGAAGACAGATGAGAATGGTGGGACCTGATGATGTCACTGAAGGTGATGTGGACCCTCCTGAACATGCCATGTGCCACCATGGTTAAGGGGGACAACTATACTATGGGCCTGGAGAGTAAAGTAAATCGAAATTTTGGAATTCGGGAGTTGCAGTGACAAGGGGTTGGGAGTCACTGCATCATGAACTCCCGAGTACCGAAGACCCGAAACCTGAAAGTGAGTGTGAGAGCCTTGTGGAACAAAACCCCAAAGCCAGAAGTCCCAAAGTCCAAAAATTTGCAGAGTTGTCAGAGCTCAGAAAAATTTGTGAAGTCAAAACGTTTTCTCACTCACGTTGGTTTATGAATATTGTGTTTTTGTTAAGGGTTTAAGGCCTGACAAACTTCGGTTGACTGCACGTTGTGTGTGCAAAGTTCAATGAGTGTCAGGATAGTCGAAAACCGATGCCGAGTATGGAATTAGAAGAGGTGCAGATTGCCTCGAAAATAGAGGATGAAAGGGTAGGAAGGAATTTCAACCTGGGAGTCAAAGGATCGAACTCCAATGGGCACGAAAGAGAATTGGATAAGGAAGGGCATATAATGAAAATCATTGAAAGATTGTAGAAGGATGCCCAGGCTCACCGAGCCGATAGCCAAAAGCTCATGAGGGTCAGGGATCAGCAAGGTGAATTCAACTTAAATATGTTGAAGATCCTGGAATGAATAGAAAGGAAATAGGAGAAGGGGAGTGACTCAAGCAAGACAGAGAATTGGAGGACCCCTGAGAGGAAAAGAAGATCAAGAAGTGTCAGGACCCCTGAGAGAAAAAGAATAATGAGGAGTGGTAGCAAACATCATCGTCGCTCCCCAAAGCATTCCGATAAGGAAGCACACAGTAGTTCAAGCCCATCTCCTACCAGAAAGCACAGGAGATCTGGGATGGATGAATTGAAAGGGGAGATGAATAAGATTAAGCCTCCTACATTTGATGGAGAACATAAGAAGGAGGAAGATGTCGAAACATGGTTTCTTGGCATGAGGAAATATTTCCAACTACAGAATTATTCCTCTCATGCAGAAGGAAGAATTGCGATGTATCAATTGAAAGGAAAAACATCCATTTGGTGGGATCAGTTTGTGCAGGTGAAACACATTAGTGAGAAAGATATCACTTGGAAGGAGTTCAAGGGGTATTTCGAGAAGAAATACCTGACTAAAAGATACTATGAAAGAAAGATGAAGGAGTTCTTCAAACTCAAGATAGGTAGCATGACCATTGATGAATACGAACGAAGGTTTTTGGAACTACTAAAGTATGTTCCATTCATCAAAGATGAGGCTGTCAAGATTCAGAGATATTTGAGTGGACTGCCACCTTCCATTAGTGACAAGATCCTTGCCATAGTTATATAGATCCTAGGGTGGTGGAAAGTTTGCATTTATCAAGAAGCAAACATGAAAAGTCTTGGTTAGTGCAGTTGGCTACAGGAACCAAGAGGAAGGTCACTGAGTTGATTAAGTCCTATTCTATAGACATGAATGGATTGAGCACGAAGGATGAATTGAATATTCTGCCTTTAGGATCTTATGACTGTTTAATTGGAATGGACTGGTTCGACCAGCACCATGCCCTTCTAGACTGTCGTAACAAGAGGTTTACATGCCTGGATGAGGAGGGAAATAGGAAAACAATCCAAGGAATTCCCAAGGCAATGACTGTTAGAGAAATCTCAGCCATGCAGCTGAAGAAGTGTTACAGGAAAGGCTATCAATTATTTGCAGCCCATGTGGAGGAAGCATCCATAGATGAATTCTCAAAGATTGGAGACCATGAAGTACTCATAGAGTTCAAGGACGTATTTCAGGAGCTACCTGGACTACCTTCGAAGAGAGACATCGATTTTTCTATAAATTTGATGCTTGGAGAAACTACAATTTTGAAAGCTCCTTATAGAATGAGTACGCCAGAGCTGAAAGAGTTGCAATTGCAACTTGAAGAGATTCTAAATAAGGGGTACATGCTCCCCAGTGTGTCACCTTGGGGTGCCCCAGTCCTATTCGTGAAGAAGAAGGATGGGACATTGAGGCTGTGCATTGATTTCTGGTAGTTGAACAAGGTAACTGTCAAGAACAAGTATCCTCTGTCGAGGATCGATGATCTTTTCGATCAATTGAAGGGTGCAAAAAAAATTTCGAAGACAGATCTCATATCAGGATATCACCAAGTAAGAATAAATGATGATGACATAAGCAAGACCGCCTTTAGAACAAGGTATGGTCATTATGAGTTCACAGTGGTGCCGTTTGGACTGTCAAACACACCTGTTGTTTTTATGTGCTTGATGAATGGTGTATTCAGGGACTATTTAGACAAGTTTCTCATAGTCTTCCTAGATGACATCTTGGTGTATTCCAAGTCAGAGGAAGAGCATGAACAACACCTGAGACTGGTGCTACAAGTGTTGAGAGGACACCAACCGTATGAAAAATTGAGCAAATGCTCATTTTACCAAAGGCAGATCCATTACTTGGGGCACATTATTTCAGAAGAAGGGGTTGTTGTGGATCTTGAGAAGGTTGAGGCCATCCGAGAATGGTCAGTGCCAAGGAATGTGGCAGAAGTTAGATCCTTTATGGGTCTGGTGGGCTACTATAGAAGGTTTATAACAGGGTTCTCAAAGATAGCTCACCCCATCACTTTTTTGCAAAGGAAGGAGAAAAAGTTTCAGTGGACTGAAGAGTGTGAGAAAGGTTTCTAGCGATTGAAGTAGCTATTAACCAGCACTCCAATCTTGAGGATTGCAGATCCAAATATGGATTTCATGGTGTGCACAGATGCGTGTAAGTAAGGGTTGGGAGGATTTCTCAGCCAAGATGGATTTGTAGTTTGTTATGAGTCCAGAAAGCTGAAAGAGCATGAAAAAAATTATTCCACTCATGATTTGGAGCTGGCAGCAATCGTTCACGCTCTGAGGAAATGGAGACATTACCTCATGGGAAGGAGTTTTGAACTCAGAACAGACCATAACGGTCTAAAATATTTGTTTGATCAACCAACTTTAAACGCTAGACAAAGTAGGTGGCTGGAGTTTTTGTGTGAATACAACTTTGATATCAAGCATATCAAAAGGAAGGAAAACAAGGTGGCCAATGCACTCAGCAGAAATGTGCACCACTTACATGCTTCAACCATTAGCATGTATAGGAATGATATTAAGGATAGAATTTTGGAAGCTGCAAATGCATATTTGCAATACAGAGACTTGGTAGCAAAGCTACAACAGAGTGAGAGACCACAGAAGGAGGAAAATTACACCTTGGAAGATGAGGGAATACTTCTGTACAAAAACAGAGTGTATATACCCAATGTCCAGGGTTTGAAACTTGTGATTCTAAGAGAAATACATAACGTGACTTATGCTGGACACCCTGGATATCAGAAGACTGTGGCAGTAGTCAAGAGCCATTACTTTTGGCCGGGTATGAAGAGAGAGATCCTTGAATACATCGCCAAATGTATGGAGTGCTAGAAAGTTAAAGCTGAGCATAGGCACCCAGCAGGGTTGCTGCAACCTTTGCCCATTCCTAAATGGAAGTGGGAAGTGGTGACAATGGATTTTATTATGAGATTGCCCAGAACAAGCAAGTAGCATGATTCGATCATGGCTGTGGTGGACAAGCTTACAAAATATGCCCATTTTATTCCATTGAAAACCTCTCACAAGGCAACAGATGTCGCTGATATCTTCTTAAAAGAAGTGGCACACTTGCATGGAATTCCTAAAACGATTTTGTATGATAGGGACCTGAAATTCACCTTGAATTTCTGGAAAGGACTATTCAAAGGATTCATAACGAATATGAATTTTAGTACAGCGTATCATCCTGAGTTTGATGGATAGACAGAGAGGGTGAACAGAGTAATAGAGGACATGCTGAGAATGTACGTGATGGACAAACCATCAAGATGGGAAGACTACCTGCATTTGGCAGAATTCGCCTACAATAATGGGTATCATGCATCATTGAAGATGAGCCCATTTGAAGAACTTTATGGAAGAAAGTGCAACACTCCCATGAGCTGGGATAATCTAGCTGACAGGGCAGTAGTTAGGTTAGAGTTGCTAAAGGAGATGGAGGGCCAAATGATAAAAATTAAACAGAATTTGAAAGCTGCCCAGGACAAGAAGAAAAGTTATGCTGATAAGAATAGAAACCACTGAGAATTCAAAGTGGGTGATCATGTTTTCCTAAAAGTGAAAACTAACAGAAGTTCCCTGAAGCTGGGAAGTTGCGCCAAGTTGGCAGCAAGATTTTGTAGGCCATTTGAAATCCTGGAAAGGATTGGGCTAGTTTCATACATGCTTACATTACCTGCATCTATGACTGTACATAATGTGTTTCATGTTTCATTTCTTAAGAAATATATACCTGATGCTAATCATGTTATCAAATGGAATGTGATTTAGGTGGAACCAGAAGGTGTCCTACAAGTGCATCATATGCGCATATTGGATAGGAAAATAAAACAGCTTCGGAATTGAGCTATAAAGCTTGTAAAGGTCCAGCGGATCTGGTATGGTCTTGAGGATGCAACATGGGAGCATGAAGATGTTATGTAGACAGAGTACCCACATCTTTTTGAAAATTTTGAAAATCTTGAAGATGTTGTGTAAAGTTGCACTAAGGATAGTGCAGAAATAAGGGGAGGGGGATTGTAATGTCCCCAAGGCCCAGCCCAGTTGTAAATCATATTTATGAAATGAATTGTAATTATGTTTCATAGGCTAGTGAGCCAAATTAATATAAGCTGGTGGGATTATGTGATTATTAGGCCAGAGAGCCTAAGTGTCAAAGGCCAAGAGCTTGATTTTGTACATGTATCTATGCACATTATTAATAAAAATATAAACATCGCCACGTGCAGATCGACCATGATGAATGAGTGATGGGGGACTAAGACTCCACAGAGTGGGGAAGGGATTAGGGGCTGGAAGGTGGGAAAATGGGCTAAGTGTTGAGCCTAGGGGCTTAAGTCCTTGGGAATAATATTTTAATATTATTCCAAAAAGACCATGTGAAATATATGTTTTATCCTAAGTTCTTTTGGAATGACATGTGACTTCCAAATGGTGGAAGGAACAGATGCTGATGGAAGCATGCAGTTTCATGGGTGACAACTGTCAACCCAAGCCATGCGAATAAAATGGCTGAGATGAGCCGTGGTGGGGGTTTCGCCTCCATTCTACCCGACCATCCTAGAGAGAACCAGTCTGACCTCGGCAAGAGACCTCATGCATCGTCTGAACCATACATCCCCTGAACCAGAAGCCTATGTTAATTTTGGGAAAAATTCTATGTTTGTTCTGGAAAGAGGGTACACCCCTTCTCTGTTCTAAACCGTGGATTCAGAACCGACCCCTGTGTGGACAACTCATCACGCATCCCTAAGAATCCAGAGCCTGAGTCTATCCCATGTTTCCAAATTGATAAAACGGAAGTGTCCCATCCCTTCTAAGCTTGGTTATGCTTTTGCACTTGCATATAGCTACCCTGGGGTGTTCATGTCTGGATTCCCGTTGACTGTGGTGGATGTGTAGAGTTTGACCCTGTGTGGCTTGTTGGCCAGTCGTACAATACTCTCTCC
>JASDQU011246717.1:0-10988 GCA_032191745.1 Picea mariana | reverse complement strand
TGTTTCCAAATTGATAAAACGGAAGTGTCCCATCCCTTCTAAGCTTGGTTATGCTTTTGCACTTGCATATAGCTACCCTGGGGTGTTCATGTCTGGATTCCCGTTGACTGTGGTGGATGTGTAGAGTTTGACCCTGTGTGGCTTGTTGGCCAGTCGTACAATACTCTCTCCAGGTGAGAGAGGTGGTTGAAGTTGGAAGAACAGGTTATTTATCCTGTGAGCGACTCTCTCCAGGTGATAGAGTGCACAGAGGAAGGAGAGAACTCCTGAAAGGAACCCTGTAGCTTCCACAGAGATCGGAGACTTCCGGTCTGGTCTGTTGCTGAAACCCAAGGCAAGGGAGGGTAGCAGCCAAAGGACTGTCTAGGTGACAGAGAAGGTGTATACTCCTAGAGTGGAACATGCATGTGGGGAAGGAGAGTCCGTGAGCAGTGAGTATGTTACACATCAAAATTACTGACTTTGAAAGTGTCGCAAGTGTCGTCATTACAGGTGTCGCAAGTGTCGCATTTTGCTCATAAGTGTCGCGAGTGTAAAGAAAAGCATACTGCCATAATGCCTATGTCATACTTATAACGACATCAAAAATACATTTGAAACACCTCAAACACTTGATTTGGAAGAAGAGGAATGGTTAACTGGGCTTATGAACCTTTTTCCATCTGAAAGAACCACAAAATTTGGGTTTTTAGAGGAGAGTGCTCCCCTATACCTCTCTCAAGAGTGTTGGTGCCCCTCTATAGTCTCTCTGGGAGGGTTATAACACTGTATCAACCCTTTTGAAGGAGTGCTCCTACTCTCAGGAGTGTTGGCGCCCCCCTATACACTACTAGAGAGCATTATAATGCTCTAACAGCCCTTTTGGTGGAGCGCTATCTATTCTGGGTAGTAGTTGGTTTGTTGAGAAAAATGGGGGAAAGATATTTTCAATCTTGGAAGGCAGTTGGATTTGAATCCCTAGTCCAGCCATGATCTTAGGGAAGATCCCTAATTGAAGGAGGAAAATCCTCAACTCATCCCAAAGATATCTCAAGTAGTTGAGCCTCTCCAAAGCTATATAAGCAGGCTTTCTCATGGTGAATAGGGGATCTAGATGAAGAATGATACCAAAATTATGATCTCATAAGTGATATTTGGAGAAGGGATGAGAAGCATGAAACCTGTGATCTCATAGGGAACACACAGTGAAGTGGAGGCTAATCAGTGAAGCTATCATCATTTTGATCATGGAGCTTTTGAGCAAGGGTTAGACAAGGATAACTTGACGAAACTACTACATTCCATCTATGGCTGTAAGTAATGTTTTGTCCTCATTAATGTAATATGCTTGGCCTGTTTATTTCTAATTTGTGTTTGAAATTACATGAATTTGTCTCTAAGTAGATAGGTCTACTTTGAACTAATATTGATAGAATAGGAAGTGGTTGTACTTTGTTTGTCTACAGGGCTTATTGAGGAGCTCAAGATTGGAGTTCAACTCGAAGCATGCAGGGACAAACACCGGTAAAAGGTATGTCTTTCCTCCTTCCTCTTCATGCATTAGTTTGTGTAGACCTAAAAGGAAGTCAATGACCACGATAATCACTTTCTGTCTTAAGAGTTACGATTCTAGCTCTCAAGAGGAGATCTACCTGTCCGCAGGGAGATTTTCCTTCAACAGAGTATGAGTGGTTCCTAGGAGGGAATTCCTTCCTTGTGACCAGGTGTTTTTCCCTGTAACCTTTGTCTAGCCTAGGATTCCTTGCATTGGGGTGGAGCTTAGTCCCATCTTGGGGGTGACCCACTACTGAGCTTGATGAGCAGTGTGGTCTAAGGCTAGGAGGTTCGTGGAAGGCCTGCACGTGGTTGGTAGAATTACCACTGTTTCAAAGATAAGTACCATATGATGTTGTAATTTACATTTTTGCATGTCTGTGTATTTATATTTATCATATTCTGCTATGCATACGAATTAATGTTAAAGCCATTGATTATTCATAATAGCAATAATTCTTATGTTTACTCTCTGAGTTTAAATGTGTTTTATTTGTTTAAATGCATGTCTTATATATAGAATTAAGTATGAGATTGTTTTTCCACGCAGTAATGTTGGCCTGACCATGGGGTTGATGTTCAGGAACGTTACAGAATGGTATCAAAGTGATACAGTATGAAAGAGTGTTACAAAAAGGAAGGAAAAACAACATTCAAAAGATGGAGGAAAAACAACGTGGTGCACATGTAGTAAAACCTAGCCATGTTAGGGTTAGGGTTTTGGAGATGAATGTAATGTCTATAATCCAATAGAATAATACAAATAAAGTCCTAGGAGGTCTAGTAGAGGTTGTTCATTGTTTTGTTGGTTAGTTAGTAAAGGAGAGATAATTTGGGCTGAATAAGCTAGTTTTTCAGGGTTAGGTCACAGCTTGTGGAGCCTAGTGTGGTCTAGTCTGCCTCACAGAGGGTAATTACCCTCCTTTTCGATTGTAATCCTAAAAATTGTAATGCACAACGCATATTTTGAAGAAAGATTAATACAAGAGAAGAAGAGAGAGATCTTTGTGTACGTAGCCCCAAGGGGGTGAACCACGGTAAATCTATTGTGTTTATGTGTCATGAATGGTTGGTTTACTGTTATGTTTTTTATCAGTTATAAAATGAATGATTAACTTATATTATGACAACATGCATGCATAGTTTGATTAATGAATGAATACTAGAGTTAGAAGAATGGGTAATAATGTTGATGCATGAGGAAAAGGAACAAAACATAGTCCCAATCCCTTCCCTAACTGCAGACACCTCAGTATTGTAGTCCCCCATAAATTTATTGATCTAGGTGGATATTGGTGGCCACCCACCTTTTCCAACTAGCTCAAAACAATTTTTTGGCAATTTTCATAGTTTACTATTTTTAGCAGATTTTCAGGTCCTGAACTTCCAGAGCCATTTTGAGGCCCTAAACGACGTTTTTGTGGGTATGTTGCAATCGAAAATTTTCATCATGAAATTTTTGGAAATTGTTGTAGTCCTCGGATAGATATTTCCAAGAGGATATTGTACGCCTAAAACGAAGATCGTATGCAAAATTTATGATCACAAGAAGTTGATGTCCTGACTTACCCAAACAGGGCCCACATGACTTTTGGCGCTTCATCTCCTAGGGTTAGGTTTTTGGATGTCTAGGGTTTTTTGACACTCCTGTTTATTGTAAAAAAAAATCTTCAGAGCCTCACTGTAATCATCTTCTTGTGAATGAGTGCATCTGTCACATCTCTCCTCAGAGATAAGCCACCACCATTCGAGCAAGCTTGTTTTCCACTGCATTTTAAAGTTTCAGCTTATTTCCTTATTGAATAGAAAACTAGTTTTACTGTATCTCTGTTATTTTGTGTTGAGCATCTATTAATAATCTGTAGTCATTTCGTTCTTCTCATAAAATTTGGATCAATGGTATCAGAGCAGTTTTCTCCTTATTGTCCTAATGCATGTCCCCAACGAGGTCAGGGTACAAAGAATTGGATCTCGAGCTTGTCTCTCTTGAGGACCAAAGCTCTCGCATGCCCAAGTGAACTCTCATGGCAGGAGAAAAGAAATATGATGGGATAGGAGATACTTTCAAAATGTTTCTTGAGGAAGCCCTCATGCAACAAAGGAACGATATGATGGATAATTTCACACAAATCCTTCGGTGACTACCAACAGGTGATGCATATTCTTTGAGTGGAGGCACTGCCCCCTTCAAGGTACAAATAAACTTCGATATTCCTGTATTTGAAGGTCAAATAGACACAGACGGTGTAGACAAGTGGTTGAATCTACTATAAGGGTTTTTTTTGTCCATAACTTTTTGAATAGAGAAAAGATTACTTTTGCACTCCTCAAAGTCGTTCCCCATGTCAAAGATTGGTGGGAAACTTTCTGTGAGAAAAAGGAAATAGATGAACCCTCATTATTTACAGTCAATACCACCTGGAAATCCTTCAGGGATGCTATTAAGGAACAATACTACCCTGTTGGAAGTTATGATGACTTGTATACCAAATGGACCACACTGCGGCAAGAAAGAGACCAAGATGTGCCATAGTTCAAAAATATCTTCCATACCTTGACACAAATATGGGTATCACATATTCAGAGCGACATCTCATGCTCAAGTATTGTGGTTCTCTACATAGATACATCCAGACTGAAATGGAATTTCTGGACATTGCGTTCTTGGGTGCGACCTACCGATATGCCGTGAAAATTGAGCAGAAGCTCAAACAAAAGACGCGACAATTTGGGCCCGGGAACCCATCACACCAAAAGATACAAAAGGGTGGCCCCAAACCACATAACAAAGGACAGAGAAAATATGGATAGTATTAGGACAACAATTCCAAGTCGTAAGCAAAGAGGGACACAGTAAATACAAAGAAAGATATCGGGAAGTGGTGTGACTTCCATAAGAGCCCTTGGCATAACACTGCTAAATTCCGCTCAAAGAAATCACTGGTGGCTGAAGTGAAAGCCTCTTAATCAAATGTGGGTTCTGACTCTAATCCAGAACTAGAAAAGGGAATACGGATCATTGACATGGAACCCAGTGCCACCATTGCTACCACCAAGCTCTATCCTGATGAACTAGACGAGCCAAAATAAGGAGAGCACCTCTTACATTCACAGATGTGGGTAAAAGGCACCCCGCTGCACTTCATCATTGATAGCAATAAACATCGTGCCAGAAGAACCTCATCTCAGCAGAGTTTTTCAAGTGGTTAGCCCTGCCGACAATGCCGCACCCACAACCCTACACCATTGGATTGCTTCACCAAGGAAGCGATCTCCGCGTCAGCCAACAGTGTCGATTGTCGTACGACATCAAGCCCTTCAAAGACGAGGTATTGTGTGATGTTTCTCCTCTTGAAGTTTGTAATGTTCTTTTAGGCCAACCTTATTTATGGAAACCTCATGTTGTATATGAGTCTAGGCCTCGTAGTGTTATTATTACTTTGAACAGAAAATTGTACAGGATACCTGAGCCAGTCCCACCTAGTGTTATTTCCTTGATCTTTGCCAAGCAATGAAGGAAGGTCATCTCTCAGATGGGGAAGTTTGTCTTCTTCATGATTTTCTCTCAGAATGAGCGAAAGATCACAACCACACCCAGGTTCTTTGTGAATGACCTCTCCACACAACATAATCAATTAGATAAGGTTGTCAAAGAATACTCAAATATATTCTCCTCACCTACCGGGGTACCTTTTCACTGTCAAGTCAAGCACCCCATTGATTTGACCCCCTGATGCACCGCTTCCTAATTGGCCAGTCTATCGTTGCTCTATGTTAGATAATGAGGAGATCAAGTGACAAATCCAAGAACTTCTCCACAAGGGGCACATCTGTCCCATATCATCACCTTGCGGGAACCCAATTGTGCTAGTATAGAAGAAAGATGGAACCTGGCAACTCTCCATTGATTATTTGGCCCTGAATAAAATCATAGTCAGAAATCGTTACCCAATTCCCCGAATCAACGACCTCCTTGATCAAATCATGGGGGCCAAATACTTCTGTAAGATTGATTTGAAGTCCAGCTACCACTAGGTCCCAATAGAACAGACAAATGTATGGAAGACCACCTTCAAGTCAAAGGAAGGCCTTTTTGAATGGTTGGTCATGCCCTTTGGTTTGACATATGCTCCAACCACTTTCATGAGGATGATGGACGATATCTTGTAACAATTCACCAATACTTTTGTAGTGGTGTATCTGGATGACATTCTCATTTACAACAAGTCTTGAGAAGAACACTTGCAACATATTCAACAGATTCTACACACCCTATGGAAGCAAAAGCGATATTCCAACTTGGAAAATGATCCTTCTGCATGGATAGGGTCCATTACCTGGGCTACATTTTTTATCAGCATGGCATACATGTGGATCCAACCAATATCCAAGTCATCCATGACTGGCCATACCTAACCACACTCACTAAGCTTTGGAGCTTCTTGGGCCTTGTCAATTTCTACCGCAGGTTCATGTTGGGATTCTCCCATATTGCATGGGCCCTCAGCCAAATAACCAGGGGTGGTGGTAAGGAAAAATTTGCGAGGGGTCAGTCCCAACAATAAGAGCTCGATGATTTGAAGCAGCGTTTGTGCTCAACCCCCATACTTTCAATACCATACCTGTAACATCCCTTTGAGATCGAGATAGATGCTTCAGACTATGTTGTGGGCTTCATTCTCACTCAGCAAGGCCACCCTGTGACCTATCATAGTGAGACACTATCAGATGTTGTCTGTAAGTGCCCTACTTACGACAAAGAAATGTAATCCATTGTGAAATCCTTCCTCCTGTAGAGACATTACATTCTCGGGAGGGAGACAGTCATCCACATTGATCATAAGCCACTACAATTCATGCAGACACAAAGAAAATTACAGAATGACCGCCATCAAAAGTGGTCCACATACTTACAACAATTCCACCTCAACATCAAGTATAAAATAGGAAGCACCAACCACGTCACTAATTTCCTCAGTAGACCACCAGTCACAACACTCGCCATGGTGCTAGACTCTTGTGGCCATGAGACCTCTGGATGGCCCCAACTCTATGAGACAGACCCAGACTTCTCCACCATCTACCAAATGTTGGGTGCAAATGTAGTTGCCAATAATTTCCATCTTCTGCGTTCCATCAAGCAAGCAAGTGAAGCTGATATGGGAATCCCACTACAGTCGAGTTGTAGGACACTTTGGTGTTAAAAAGATAGTGGCGATGCTACATAAACATTTCTACTGGCTAAAACTTCGACAGGAGGTAAGCAAGTATACCAGGTCCTACACTGCATGCGCTATTGCCAAACCAACCACTAAGAAATAGGGCCTCTACACCCCTCTTCCTATTCCTGACGAGCCATGGGAATCTATATCAATGGACTACATGTTAGGCCTCCCATCCACCATGCGGGGAAATGACTGTGTTTTTGTGGTTGTTGATCGCTTTTCTAAGAGAGAGATTCTATTTTCCTGCAAGAAGAACATCACAGCAGAAGCTACTGCCAAGATATTCTTTGAATGAGTCTGGATACATTTTCGAATCCCACATTGTCTCAGATCAGGACAGTCGATTTCTCAGCACATTTTGGTTGAGCCTCTAGTCACTACTGGACACCAAGCTCACCAAATCCAAGGCTTTCCACCCCTAGACATATGGCCAAACTGAGGTCGTAAATCAAATGATCGTGCATATCCTGCACATGTATAATTCCAAGAACCCTCGCACATGGGATGAGAGTCTTCCCTATGTCCAACATAGCTACAACCGAGCCCTACATATATCAACCAACGACAACTCCTTTCAGGTGGGGTTGGGATTCCAATCATTGGGTCCCATAGATGTTGCACTTCCCCTTGTAGTCACCTCGACCGACTCATCTCCTGATCCAACTGAAGCTGACAAAGGCACTCGGTTCATTGAGAAGATCCAACACATCTTCCAACAGGTTCATGATATCCTATAAAAGTTCAATGACAAGTACAATCAACGCCATGATCAACATCGGGTGCCACATAAGTTTCAGGTGAGTGACAAAGTTTGGTTGCACTTGCAGAAAGAACGCCTTACAGGACCCCATCAGAAGCTTCTCCCACTCCTTTATGGGCTATACACCATCACCAAGGTTGTGGGGGATAATTCGTTTGAGCTCAACATTCCTCCTTTCCTTGGCCTGCACCCAGTGTTCAACGTGGACCTCCTTTGACCTTATTTGCCACCATTATTGGGCACCTCAGTCGTAGCAGAACAATTGACACTAACATAGCTCAACCCCGACTGCATACAATAGGCATCCAATGATCATATTGTGGACACACAGATCCAAGGCACTCGAAAACAAAGGATCCATCTTTATCGAGTTGTCAAAGCAGGGAAGCTCCTGCACCAAGGCAAGTGGCTCACCCGAGGCCAAATTCAACAGAAATTTCCTCATCTGATGGGGGAACTCAATGCAATGGAGACCATTGCTTCCTAAGGAGGGATGATTGATCCATTTGGATATCAATGGCCACCCACCTTTTCCAGCTAGCTCAAAACAACTTTTTGGCAATTTTTGTAATTTACTATTTTTAGCAGCTTTTCGGGTCCTAAAATTTCGGAGCCATTTTGAGGCCCTAAACGATGTTTTTTTGGGTATGTTGCAGTCAAAAAATTTCATCCTAAAATTTTCGACAACTGTTGTATTCCTTGGATAGATATTTCCAATGGGCTATCGTATGCCTAAAACGAAGATCGTATGCAAAAGTTATGACCCTGGGAAATTGATGTACTGACTTACCCAAACGGGGCCCACATGACTTTTGGCGCTTCATCTCCTAGGGTTAGGTTTTTGGATGTCTAGGGTTTTTTGACAATCCTGTTTATTGTAAAAAAATTCCTTCAGAGCCTGATTGTAATCATCTTCTTGTGAATGAGCGCAGTCATCTCATCTCTCCTCAGAGATAAGCCACCACCATTCCAAGAAGCTTGTTTTCCGTTGCATTTTACAGTTTCAGCTTATTTCCTTATTGAATAGAAAACCAGTTTTACTGTATCTCTGTTATTCTATGTTAAGCATCTATTAATAATCTGTAGTCATTTCATTCTGCATATAAAATCTGGATCAAATATCTTGGGTGAGACTGTGTTGTGCACTCTGTGTGCAACGTTTCCTTCGGGTTTACCAGGAGGGCCGATAGTTTGAGGGTTTTGTTGCAATCCTTTAAGATCAGAACCTGGGTCATCCCAAGTGTTGAACAGGAACTTGTCATTGGAATCAACACAAACCAATAAAATATGTTTAAATAGAAATTATATAACTTAGGTCACTCATATTACCTTCTAATTCAACCCTTTCTCATTACAAGAAGGAAACAATAAGTGAAAAAAAATCAGTGTTTGCAAAAAGGCCATTTCTTGCAAGGTCAATGCCATTTTCAAATATGGAACATGATGGTGGCATAAAAAAAAAACAATTAAAAATGATTAATTAGTGATCATATACATTAGGTCACTCAGACTACCTTCTAAATCAATCTTTTCTCATTACAAGAAGGAAACAATAAGTGAAAAAAAAAAACATTGTTTGCAAAAAGGCCATTGTTTGCAAGATAAATGTCATTTGCAAATATAGAACATGTCGGTGGCATCAACACAAACCAGTCAAATCTGTTTAATTAGAAATCATATAACTTAGGTCACTCACACTACCTTATAAATCAACCCTTTCTCATTACAAGAAGGGAACAATAAGTTAAAAAAAAATTTGATGTTTGGAAAAAGGCCATTTCTTGCAAGGTCAATGCCATTTGCAAATATGGACATGTCGGTGGCATAAAAAAAAAACAATCAAATTTGTTTAATTAACAATCATATAACTTAGGTCGCTCATGTCAATAAGGAAATTCCGGTCACTTTGGTGGAATTCTAGGCAATGGTGGTACCAACAAGATGGGAAATGATACTTTTATGCTAAAAGTCATGTTCATACAAGGTAACTTTCAAATAATCAAGTCAAGGAAAGAGTGGTAAGAAAGCCAATGGGCATCATAATTCTAATATTGGAGTGGATCCTAAAGTTAAAAGTGATGCTCTACAACATAACAAGACAACGCTATTGGCAATGTGGATATTCCTTTTGATGCTTCCTAACTCATGTTGATGAGGGTGACAATCTACTCCAAGAGTTCAAAAATTGCTGGCTAGTTATGTCAAATACACTATGATTGAACTATGAGTAATGTTAAATTGAAAATGCAAGAACACACTGTTAAGCCTTAATATTGGCTCATTACCCCTTAATTGGGGCATATTATATTAGTAATGTTATTTTATTTATGTTGGCTTTAGGCCATTAGTTGTAATTATACCTCCTAGTCTCCTATATATACCAACGAGACATTTTCATTTTGAATCATATTGTACTTGAACATTTAAGTGGGGTAAAAGGAGGTTTCCCCCTCGAAGAGGCTTATTATCTGAAATTATCTCTTTTTCAAGGCGTTGAGTAATTTTTCTGAGGATTTTCTATGCTATATTGATATTTGGTTCTTAACATATGGTATCAGAGCTCAAGGTCTTGGGGTTTCGCTGCTACATCTGAGACACCTTGGAATTTTTGCTATAACTATTTTTCTACAATGTTTCAGAAGGAACTTCTTGGAGGATATTTAGTAGACGGATCAAGGTACATTGGGTTAAAAATTAAGCTCCTGAGCCCTTATACTTTTGGAGATACAACTTGTGCAAGATAGGGTTCTAGAATAATCTTGAACTGAGTCATTGCGGAATTTTTGCTATAAAACAATTTCTGTAACGTTTCAGACCCTGAAATCTAGAGGCTATTTACATAAATTAGTAAGGTAATTTTGGTAAAAATTTTAGCTTCTGGGTCATCTTAAATTTGTAGATACACCCTGTGTAAGATAGGGTATCTGACTAGTCATATTGACTAGTCTCAAGAAGGTGTTCTAGGTAAAACAATTATAACTTCTTCCTAGAGTATCCAAATTGAGTGGGACTAGTTTCATTGGATCATGGACAGTCTCTAGTATTTCCGGTTCGAGTTTCAGAATTTTATATCAATTATTTTGTGTGGGGCACGCTATACAAGTGAGATCTCCTGGAAAGGAAAAAAATCGGCAAGTTGTGGGGAAGTTACCATAATTTCCACTTGGCACATCCAATTTTGATCAGACCTATGGCATTGCAGAGAAAAAATATTAGAGAACTACATAAAATAAAGTTTCATACTCATAAGGGCCGAAACTTGGGAGATACATTAGAAGAAATATTGTCTAGCAGAACCACTTCAAAATCAAAGTTCAAAAGTGATACTTGGCCAACATGCCATCAAAAAAGGGACATAAATGATTTACAAAACAAGATAATAACAAAATATGAACTACAAGAGATGATGGAGGGTTTAAAAGGGGATATCGTGCAAGTATTGAAAAATTTCGTAACAGAGAAGACACCTA